>JAUMHM010000048.1:606821-620288 GCA_032362435.1 Melikaiella ostensackeni
ATGTCATTTCCGAAAATTTCAACTCGATATCTCATTTCGTGTGGATATAAGTTGTTTGAAAAAAAATTCTGATGTTGATCCAGTTTTAATTTCTTCGAGAAATTTTTTTTACAAATTTCCACCAAAATGATGTATACAAACGTAAGTTACTGTATCCTTTTGCATTTCCCAAAATTTCAGAGCGATATTTTATTTACAGAAAGGGTAAATCGTTCCAAAAATAAATATTAAAAATCGAGCATTTGTTTGGTCACGTGACTCCTGTTAGGCATGCCCTTAAGAACTTTGTCTTTCGGAGCGAGTTGAAGTGAAAATATTTAAAAAATTTTGTTTCTGAAGAATCCAGTTTTTTCGATTTTTTTCAGAAGCGGTAAAAGTTATAACTTTTTTGCAAATAGAAAAAAGATGCGCTATGAAATTTCCGGCAAAGTGATATGTTGAAAAGTTTAATTTTCGAAAAATTATTTTCAAGCCATTAGGGGCCAGCTCGAACGGCCTGGAGCGGTCCAGCAAATTTTATACGGGGTTATTGAATCCGGAGCCTCAATTGTTATTTAATCATCAAAATTGATCACTTTTACTCACAAATTAAAAATTAAGAAATATAATAATTAAGATGGTATAGTTCAAATCTTAAATTTAGTACTCTGAAATTTTAACGACTCAAGGCTTTCTATTCAGTTTCAAATCAGTTTCTAATCAGTTTCAAATTGTTTGGTATTGAATATTTGATTTATAATTGCTCATTTTTAAAATATTGCTACATATTAAAAAATTGTTCTTTTTTTCATTAAAAAATTTCAAATTGAATGGATTGAAAATGAAATATTTCAGACTGAAACAATATTTGAATAGGATTCGAAATTGAATAAAAGCTTTTTGTAAAATCAATTATTGGTCAATTTTTAATACTCGAAGCAAAGTCCAATTTAAAAAATCATTAGTTAATTTATATTTACAGTTGATCAAGTTAAAACGTTTTTTATCGAAAGTTTTCAATTTCAAACGATTTTCAATTTTTTAATTTCGGTCAGAAAACCGGTTATTATTATACTCTCAAGTGTATTATTCGAACAGCAGCAGGTAAGACTGGAGTATTTAAACTCAAAAAATTGATTTTAGAAACATTTTTCAAATAAACTCTAAAATAATTTGTCAATTCTATCAATTGTTATTTTCTAAAAGAGATACCCAATCATTTTGTAAAACCATATGGTTCAAAAAATTATTTCTATTGTGTCAAAGATTTCTGTTTAAATCATTTTCAATACTCTAAATTGAAGAATGAATCAATAAATTTGCGAATGTTCAAAATGACACCGTTTTGAGCAATTTTAAGTTAGAAACATTAAAAATTGAACGATTGAACAAAATTTTCAACTGAAACTTTTTAAAATTCGAAGTTAAATTATTTGAATTTTAAGTAGTTTCAAATTAATGATTGTTTAATTGTTATTTATACATAAAAATGCAATGCTTTCACTTACAAATTAAAAAAATGTTAAATGGAATAATTAAAATAGTAAAGTTCAAAGTTTAAATTTAGCACTCTGAAATTTTAACGATTGAAGGCTTTCTATTTCAAAGAAATCAATTTCAAATTGTTTCGTACTGAATATTTGATTTATAATTATTGCTCCTTTTGAGTGAGCAGTAAAATATTGCTACATATTAAAAAAGTGTACTTTTCTTGAATAAAAATTTTTTTAATTAAATGGGTTAAAAATAAAATATTTTAGACTGAAACAATGTTTGAACAGGATTTGAAATTGAATAAAAGCTTCTCGTAAATAAATTTATACTTGCAGTTGATCACCTTTAAAATTTGTTATCAAAAATTTTCAATTTCTAACGGTTTAATTTTTTAATTTTTTTACTATTCAACTTTTTAATTCTTAAATTTTGGTTAAAAAACCGCGTTTTATTACCCTCTTAAACTAGAAACTATTTTCAAATAACCCCTAAAATTATGCGTTAAATTATGTTAATTTTTTTTTCTAAAAGAGATTATAAATTATTTTTGTAACCATATGTTTTAAAAAATTTTTGTATTGTGTTGTTATTTCTCGAGAATAATTATAGTCACCTCAACTTATAAATAGTCAAATGGACTGAATATTTCATGGCCTACACGGTGAATCTAACTACTTTTTTTCTGTTAGTTACTTGCCCTGAAATAATTACTTTATTAGGTATATAGAACTTCTCCCATCAATGATTCAAACCAACTAGAAACTTTGGCCATCAAATGTTCGAGGTCTCTTTTTTTCCCCTAGAGAAAAGGGGCTTTTATTTATGATTTCACGAATCAAATTCAAAATAATTCAATTTCTTCTGATTTAATTTAATTTTCGTCTTGCAATCCAAAAGATTTTATAGGTAAAAATTCAGTTTAAGGTCAGGTTTTCGACGCGACAGGCTCTATGGGTGACCATAAATGGAACATCTAGCCATACGGTGAATGAAGACCGTTTTGAAACCAACGAAGCAGGAAAGTGATCATTGCCTTTTGTGCAAAATGATTCACTCTTTATAAGCAAAAAAGGACTGACCATATGACGTTATTTAATAAGTAATTGAGGGGAATACTATAAACTAAAATCCGAACTGTCTCCCAAATTGGTGAACAATTTTTTTGCTTATATTCGAGTCCACGACATTTTTTCAACATTTTGGGGTAAAGTAACCGATTTGACTTAAATTTCGTAAAATATCACATGTCATGTCTAATCGAAACCCCAAATATCAGGATATAATATTTATTAGTTTATGAGGTATTGCAATTTGCTAAAAAAGTTCAAATTCAGTTCAGTCAGTTCAGTCAAAAAATTTTTTGTTGGTTCAACCATAGACAGGTCTGCCACAGCCTAGTTTACTTCGAAAAAGTGACCTGTTTAACGGGAAAAGTGAAATTTAAGGAATTCAGGATGAATTCATAAGAATTTAGAGTGAATTATAAACAATTCGAATTTAATGTTTTTTTAAATCAGGGTAAATTCAAGAGAATTCAAATTAATTATAAAAAAAAAAATTAATCCGACATATTCCATTCATTTCAGTAAAATTAGAGTTAATTTACAAGAATTCAAGGAAATTCAAGACAGTTGAAAGAAATTAATAAGAATTTGAGTGAATTGAAGCAAATTTTCAAAATCAAAGAATTTCCGTTGAATTGAGTAAAATGAAAGTGAACAGAATTTAAGGGAAATGAGAAGAATTCGATGAAATTCATAAAAATTCAAGAGTAAATTAAACATAAAATTCAAGTGAATTGAAAACAATTCAAAAATATTTTTAAAGTTTATTGAGTTCATTAAATTTGGAGTGAATTTAAATAATTCATTTAGTTCACTAAATTTGAAGTGAATTCAGCGAAATTCAAGGGATTTTAAAAGGATTTCATGAAATGACTAAGAATTCAAGGTGAATTTAAGAGACTTCATGGTGAATTTAAAATACTAACAAAGAAGAAAAAATCCATTGAATTGAGTAGAATTGAGCAAATTTAGAAGAATTCAAAAGAATGGAGGGTCAATTGATAAGAACTCAGCGTGAACTCCAAACGAATTTTTAAAAAAATCGATTGAAAAAATCCAAAATATTCCATTGATATCAGTGAAACTAGAATGAATTTAGAAGAATTCAAGGGAACTCAAAAGAATTTAGGGGAAATTCCAAATAAATTCAAATTACATAATTGAAAAAAAACATGAAATGAAAAATCTTAAAAAAATATATATATATATATATATATTCCATTGATTTCAGTAAAAATAGAGTGAGTTTAGAAGAATTTTAGGGAATTTCTGAGAATTCAATGAAATTCATACAAATTCATGATCAATTTTTAAAAATAATTCAGGTTGAATTAGAAATGATTGAAGTGAATGAAACAAATTTGCTAAAATCCCAAAAAAATCTTTGAATTTAAATAAATCGGAGCGGCTAGAATTAGTGATTTTAGAGGAATTCAGAGGAAATGAGAAAAAATCGATGAAATTCATAAAAATTCAAGAGGAATTCAAAAAATGCAAATGAATCGAAAACAATTAAATTTTTTTTTAATTAATTAAATTCATTCAGTTTGGAGTGAAATTGAAAAAATCAAGGGAATTCAAAGGAATTTGATGAAATAACTAAGACTTCAAGGTGAGTTCAAAAGACTTCAGAATGAATTTAAAAAAAAAAACTAAAAAAAATCCATTGAATTGAGTAGAATTGTGCGAATTCAGAAGAATTCCAAAGATTTGAATTTAATTTCTTGCATTTTTTTCTTATGGAATCTTTTAATTTTTTTTGAAATTCTATGAATCCCTTAAATACTATAAAATTCCTTGAAACCCCTTGAACTTTTGTAAATACCGAAAACGCTCCTTAAAATCTTTAAAATCTCGCGAAATCATTTGCATTTCCTTAGAAATTTTTTCATTTCTTGAAATTTTCGATAATTCTACAAAATTCTTTGAAATCTCATGAAATTGCTGGGAATCTTTTAACATGCACTATATTCTTTAAAATCCTTTGAAATTTTAAAAATGCCTTAAATCTTGTCAATCCGTGAAATCCGTAGATATCTCTTGAAATCCCTAGAAGTCCATTAAAATTTCATTCGATTTCATTTACTCCCTAAAATCCCTTGAAATCCTTTGATAAAAACTTTCAAAATCCCTTGCAATTTTTGAAATCTTTTGAAATTTCTTGGAATCTTTGAATCTTGAATCTTCAACGTCCTTGGACATCCTACTCGTACAATATCGCTTAGGTCTGGTAAGATCCCTACAAATCCCTTCAAATACTTTGAAATTCCGTTAATTATTTGGAAATTTGTAACATTTCTTAAAATATCTTAATATACTCTAAAAGCTTTGAAACCCTATAAAATTCTTTCAAAATATTTGAAATCTCTTGAAATGTTTTTACAATTTTTGTTATTCCTTCGAAATATTTTGAAATTTTTTGAAATTCGATTTTCGAGATGGCGGACATGTTATTTTAGTCAATCAGCGAAGATGTTTGAAAATGTCTTTGAAGGCAAAGTGAAAAAATAGTTGCATTAGCGAGAACTTGGAGAAAATTAGTCTTAGCAAAATTATTTAATTAAATTAGCAATTAATTAAAAAAGCAAAAAGAAAATGAGCATTAGTCCAATTTTTTTCAAAATAGTAGCAAAATAGTTGCATCTTTAAAAAAAAAGAGTCAAAATTTGTCAATAGTGAAGTGAGTACGAGGTCTGAAATATTCTTTGCACAATCGCATTAAACTTTAAAGTTAAAACAATCTTTTAACAATGGTCATTCAACTTAAAAGATTCAAAAGCTTGGTTTAAAATTTGTAATTTCAGAAATTTAGGACCATATAAACGTTCCTTAGTGCCTTTTAATTCAGCTCGATATCACAATTCGTGTGGAAATTAGGCGACACGTATTTTTCCAAATTGAGGAAAAAAATTGTCTCTCAAAGTTACGAATGTTTGAATTTTGACTTCTATTAAAAAAAATATATATACAAATTTTTTCTATAAACTTCTAAAGTTTTTGATCTAATGTAGATATTCTAATTTTTTCTCGGATTCTGATGAGTTCTACCAACCTCCTTCGATATCCATCGCAAATTTTTTTATAGAGCCTGCCTGATTTGAAAAGGATTTGGTCCATATAACAAAAAAAAAATTTCACGTTTTTCAACCATTTATTTTTCTTGCGAACGGTCAGTTGGATCGAAAAATTCCTTCAACAAGAAAGAGTTCTTACTTTTCATTACCGATAATTTTTGCCCTAAATAATTTTCGATATAACCGACATTTGTGTAATAAATCGAAAAGGAAAAACGTTTTTTGGGGGCTTTTGACTTATTTTGGCTTTGCGGAGTATCAAAAAATATTTTATCGTAATGAAACTCGACAATTTTCTTTCTTAGACAAAAAGAAAAAAAAGGACCCCAAGCATTTTCAATTTCAAAAATTTGTAATTAAGTCTACACCCTAACGTATACAATATAATAATGACTTAATCACACTATTAATTATTAGCTATGGATAAATAAAATTCATCATACCAATGCATTTTGAAACCAAAGCACTTCATCTGGTACCGAAATTGAGAAATATTTAGAAATTAACCTTAAGTTTACGAAATTGCAACTTGAAGTTAGATAAAAACTACCTCACAATGTTCTTTTTTTTTAATACATATAAAATAATTTGTTTTGATTATTTGAGTTAGATAAATTGATGTATTTAATCAACTTATTAATTAAAATTAAATAAATTTTCAGATCAGCGTCTGCGATTCGCCAAAATGTACGTGCAAATAGAGAGTGAAAAGAATGTAGAGAACGATGTAAATAAAATTCAATGTTACTTGTTATGGTGGTCCAGAAAAAGAATTTTTTCCTCAAATGGCACCCCTACAAAGTGTTCCTTTTGGTGTCAAAATGAACCCGGATTTTTTGCAGAATTTGAATAAAAATATTTAAAGGTCCCCCAAGTCGGTTTTTATAAATGAAATGTTTACTCAGGGTGGCCGTTTTAATCGAGGAAAAAAATTCCCGATCATTTCCCGGTTTGCAAAAATTTGTCACGGTCATTGAAATTAAGAATTTCGAATTCTTAAAGCTGAATATTTGTTCATTTGAAGTAGTCAAAACTGAACTGCAAATTAAAGTACTTAAGTCGAACTCTTCTGCATTTTAAACTTTTAAATTGAAGCTTAAAAATTTTTTAATTCAAATGCTCAATGATTTACACGTATGAAATGGAAGCTTTCAACACTTTTCAGTTGAACAATTTTACATTAAATGCCATTAAACTGCAAAATTTTCAAATTTAAACTTTTATAAATTGAACAGTTCAAAGGTTTTTGGTTAAAAAATATAAATTTACGCTATCATTTTCAATGTTCAAAATTAAAACTAATCCTCCCATTCAACTCACATTAATAAAAATGTTAAAAATGAAACATTTCCTCTTTTAATTCATTACAAAATTGAAAATAAAAAGTTCCCCCCTTTCAACTGAATGTTAAGAAAAATGACCTCTTTTCATTCAGAAAAGCAGTTAATAACCAAAACTTCCTCCCTTTATACTCGACAAATATCTTCAAAATAAAAAATGTTCCTCTTCCAATTCAAAAAAAAGTAAAACCAAAATTTCCTCCCTTCCAACTCGGTAAAAATCTTAAAAACAAAAAAATATCCCTCTTCCAATCCCGAAAAAATTCAAAACAAAAATTTCTTCCCTTCCAACCCAATAAAAAGTTAAAAATAAAAAATTAACCTCTTCCAATTTAGAAAAAGGTTGCAAGTAAAAAGTCCCCCCTTCAGCTGAATAAAAATGTTAAAAAGAAAAAATGGCCTCTTTCAATTCAGAAAAATATTAATAGCCAAACTCGTGTCCCTTCCATTTCGAAAAAATGTTTTTATAAAAAGTGCCCCTTCCAGTTTAGAAAAAATGATTGAAAACCAAAATTTCTTTCTGAATCAATAAATTTGTGAATATTCAAAATTATATCATTTTAAGCTACTTTAAATTAGAAACATCAAAAATTGAACGATTAATTTTTTTTAAACTGAATTCTTTTTAAATTAGAAGTTACATTATTTTAATTTTGAGTCGTTCCAAATTAATAATTGTTCAATTGTTATTTGTACATCACAATTCAATACTTTCACTTACAAAAAAGAAGTGAAAAATGGAGTAATTATAATTGTAACTTTCAAACCTTAAATTAAGCTCTCTGAAATTTTAATGACTTAAGGCTTTCTATTTCAAACAATTCAGTTTCAATTTTTTTAGTTTTAAATATTTGATTTACAATTCCTTATTTTAAATGGATAGTAAAATATTGCTAAATATTAAAAAATTATTCTCTTTTTTAATTGAAATTTTTTAAATTGAATGAGTTAAAAATGGATTTAGACCGAAAAAATATTGAATAGAATTTGAAATTGAATAAAGGCGTCTTGTAAAATCAATTGTTGTACAATTTTTAATACTCGAACTCCAGTTCAATTTTAAAAATCATTAGTCAATTTATATTTATAGTGGATCAAATCAAAATGTTTTTTATAGAACATTTTTAAAGTAAAAGGCTTTAGAATTGCGTACTTTAAACTGAATGACATCATAATTGAAAAAGTTAATAATTGAAATTAACATTTTAAAAAAGTTCAAATCGAACTTATTTTGAATTTCGTATATCACGTGGTAGAAAATTTGTGATATTTCAAGAGTTTTAGGAGTATTTTCAAAAAAGTATTTAGGGGTCCCTCCTCAATACTTTTTTAAAATATTAAATTTGTTTGAAAAATCTGAGTGATGTATTTGAGTAAAAAGAGTTCATTGTATGCCTGTAAAAGTAAAAAATCCATTAGCAGCGATTATTTTCATAAAATAAACATTTTATTTACAAAAACCGGCTTGGGAGGTCCCCTAAATGTTTTTTTATTTCTCCAAGAATCAGGGTTCATTTTGACACCAAAAGAAATACTTTTTAGGAGTGCCATTTGAGAAAAAAATGAAGCCTTTTTTGAACCACCCTAGTTACTTATATTATTTTTCCAAAATTAATAAATTTATTTTTATTTCAGAACATTCTTGTGGATTTAAGAAGTGACACACTTAGCAAACCCTCGAAATCGATGAGAATGGCAATGTTCAATGCAGAATTAGGCGACGACGTTTATGGAGAAGATCCCACTGTGATAAGTAAAATTGTTCTTACAATAATTAATCACTTTGTAAAAATCATAAATTGATATTGAAAATAATAGCATTCAATTTTTCATCAATAGGATTAGAAGAAAAAGCTGCAATGCTACTCGGAAAAGAAGCCGCACTTTTCGTTACATCTGGAACTATGGGAAACTTAATTGCGAGTAAGCAACATTATTAAAAACTTCAACCCAAAGATACGAACATTAAGATTGTTTTTCATGATTTTTTATCTGGGATGTCTTGCAACTATTTTCTGATAAAAAACAAAATCTTTGCCCGGGCCGTTTTTGAAAGAATCTATTTTTAAATTTGTAAAATTTAAATTTCCAGCTTTTCTCGATAAATCTCATTAATATTATTACAAAATGTTATATATATATATATCCTAAAATTATATTCATATTATTTTCATTTGTGAAAAAAATCCATTCGCATCAATCGAAAAATGACCACTCGACTTTTGAGCGTTCAACAGATTTCAAGATTACAAAAGATTTCAAAACATTGCAAAGATTTCAAAGAAATTCACAAAGATCACAAAGATTGCAAAAGATTTCGTATGTTTCAAAGAAATTCACAAAGACTTCAAAGATTTGACAAAGAATCCAAAAGTTTTCAATTATTTCAAAATTTTTTAAAGATTCCATAGATTTCAAAGATTTGAAGAGTGATCCATCCCTCAGTATCAATTTGAAAATTTAAAGTTCGCGGTAAAGTACTAAAATAATTATTAAGACTTTGAAATATCTACGACTAACAAAATTCCAATAATTTTTTTTAACCTTCATCATTTCTTCAGGTTTTTTAGAACTTTTTCACAATTCCATGACTTTTCCAGGTCTATTTTTGAAAAAAATCCAGTCAATTCTATTCAATTTCAACAACATTTTGAGTGTACAACAGATTTCAAGATTTTAAAGATTCCAATATATTTCAAAATATTTCAGGAGATTTCAGAAGATTTCAAAAGATTTCAAAGATTCCAAAGATTTCATTAAGTTCCAAAAATTTCAAAGATTCCAAACATTTTATTAAATTCCAAAGATTTCAAAGATTTAAAGAGTGATCAATCCCTCGGTATCAACTTGCAAATTTAAAATTGACGGTTAAGTACTAAAATAATTATTAAGACTTTAAAATAGGCGCGAATAACACAATTCCAGTCATTGTTTAAAAGTTCCATGACTTTTCCAGGTCTTCCAGGTCTCGCAGCAACCCTATTTTAAGTTTGAGATTTGGTCTCAAACTTAGAAAATTTGAATTCCCTTGTCTGTAAAAATTCCTGGTTAAATGATTATTCTCTCAATTTCTCTTGCAGTTATGAATCATTGTGATGTTCGAGGGAGCGAAGCTTATTGTGGAGAGGAATCTCATACAATGTTACATGAACAAGGAGGTGCAGCTCAAATAGCTGGAGTAACACTTTGCCCTTTGGCAAACAATCGAGATGGAACTTTTGATCTGAAGAAACTAGAATCAAAAATAAAAGGAGATCGACAACACGAGCCGATTTCAAAATTAGTAATCGTTGAAAACACTTTTAACGGGAAGATTGTCCCACAAGCTTGGATCCAAGATCTCACTGCAATAACTAAAAAACACTCTCTCAAATTACACATGGATGGAGCAAGATTGTGGAACGCATCTGTAGGCTCTAATATACCGGTTAAGGAAATAGTTTCCGAATTCGATTCGGTGACTTTCTGCCTCAGTAAGGGTTTAGGTTCACCAGCAGGATCTCTACTTTGTGGATCAAAATCGTTTATCGAAAAAGCTAGAAGAGCAAGAAAAGTTTTGGGTGGTGGAATGAGACAAGTAGGCATTCTTGCTGGCTCTGGTTTAGTGTCTTTGGAAGAAATTGTACCATTGTTAAAAGAAGATCACAGAAGAGCCTCTAAAATAGCGAAAGCGATCAACCATCTGAGATCAAAAACGTTCACTGTTGATTTGAACGAAGTGCAGACAAATATGATGTTTGTGAACATTTCTTCGGAGAAAGTAACTTCTAAAGATTTCGTTCAGAGGCTGAAAAGTGTTCAAAATGACGATCCTGACGATAAAATCATCGTTCGAGGGTTGGCTTTGACACCATCTTCAGCGAGATTCGTTCTATATTACCAAGTCAATGATGAATTAGTTGATGCTGCTATTCGTAAATTTGCCTATGTTATAAAACAACTGGAGTGACGTCTTTATGTACTAATAAAGTATCAAGAACTTGACTTAGCCAATTCCCAAAGCTTGTGTTGGTTCTTTTATTATCACTGTAACAATCCATTTGCCTTTAAAACGAAAAATTTCATACGACAATAAAAGTTACCGTAAAAATATAGACACTAAGGTGGTCTTTATATACTTTTTTTGGAAATCATTTGTTCCCACTCGCGAATATGGTGCGAATGCCCAAAAATAGAATGTTCTCCAAATTTGAGCCAAATCGGTTAATATTTACCCATCGGTCCATACACTTTAAATTTTCCATAAGATTAACATGGGAGAAATTGGGCAAAAAACGTTTTCCAAAATTTCAAAAATGGCACGAACTCAACAATTTGGGTTAATAATTTCATTTTCTAAAGTTGAAGTTACGCGTCAAAAAGAGGCCTAACCACTAACATATCAATTGCGAGAAAAATGAAAAATAGCGAATAAACATAAATATGATTTAATAATTATATGAATACTTTAAAATCAGGGTAATAAACTCTTATATATCGTTTTTACAGAATTTAAAAATTGATTTTCAATCAAAATTGTTAAAAACATACAGAGGAAAAGGGATCTAACTAATATTTCTGAATCCTTTTTTGTCTTAAGAATTTTGACTTCAGAACTGTACAGGATAATTTATTTAATACAGCAGATTTTTTATCTCATCTTTACCTCTTTCATTAGTGACATTTATCGAAATATTTTGTTTCTTATGATACTTAGATCCGTTTTTGACAATGAGGTAAGAGTTCATGATTTAGTTTGTATTTTTATTTACTGAAGGGTTTTCTGTTTTACTTTATTTTTTAGCTTTATGAAATTATTGTCCTTTCATGCAGATGAACTTATTTTTAGCCTTTTGCTTTGATTTACGCAGTTTTTACTGTATTTTAGATTTTAACCTCTGATATCAGCGGTAACTTTGAATGTTAGTTAAATCCATATTCTTGAAACATCATACTTTCGAATCAAGTTTAAGATTAATTAGACAATATTAATATACTTTTTATTACAGAATCCAAATATCACACTGTGATATTGCTACCTTCATTTGTGATATTATCGAAACAAAATATTATATTTTGGATCAAATATTTTTTATTCTCATTCAGGATCCCCATATATCGAAAGCAAGTTTTTATTTTGGTAAAAAATCGAAAATTCGATTTTTAATCGTTATCCAAAACCCAACTTAAATCAGCGGAGAAAATGAGAAAATGCAGCGCTCTACGCCTTTCGACAAAATTTTGTGTTTAAATGTTCACAAGAGTCAAAATGATTAAAATGGCCGCTTTAACACTCAGTGTCAAAAACTAACCTTCAAAATATCTTTACACCTAACATAACAATTACATCAAAACTTTTAGAATTTCTATTTTTTTTTTTTTTTTTTTTTTTTTTGAAAATTCACTTAGTTGGACCAGTTGGACGTCAGTATTTTACGAACTTAGGTGTCACTTGACGAGTCTAGGTATCTAACCACAGTTAATAATAAAAATATAAAGGTATCAAAAGCACCAAATATTGTTTTCGTAAATTAGCCTTCGTTTTACACTTAGTTTACATGATGAGTAGCTATTTAATTTATACTCACAAAAGAATAGGTTTATAGCGCTTCATCATTTTATAAACATAAATATAATTCAAAGGGTTAATTAATTCTGATATTATATTCAAATTTAAACACGATAGTTGGGCGAAAGGCGATCAGCGCTGCAGTTTCGCATTTTCCACGCGGAGCCAAATTGGGAACTATAAACATAATAATCGTGTCAGACCCCTGTCCATGATATCCATTTCCTCGAACCTGGATTCATTTTTTTAATAAAACTTTTTTTACCTCAATTCAGTACCACTTCAACTCGAGAGCGGACGTTTGCTTCATCTTTAAATGTTGATTTAGATTTTACAGAAGGTTTTTTCGCTCTTTTAGAAAATTCTCCTTTTGTTGGTTATCTAGTTCTGTACTACCACGCTTCAAATATTAACCGATTCAACTAAAATTCGAAGAATATTCTATTTTTGGGCATCCGCACCATAATCGTGAGTGGAACCAAAAGAATTCACAAAGAAATTTTTATCACGTAAATAAGGACCACCCTAATAGACATAAATGTCAAATGTATAAAATCAAACGCAAGCTGCGGAAGTCTGTTAATTCTGGAAGGCATCATTTCCAGTTTCATCCTCATCATCATCATCTTCGTCTTCCTCGCTCTCGAAAGTGTTGTCGGGAATATCATATAATCGGATCATAGGCTTGTTGGGATCCTTCATGATCAAATACTTTCCGTCTTTCTGCTTCATGCAAATGTCAATAATGCATCTCAGGATTCCCCAACCGTTGTCCATATTAAGATTAATTTGGGTGGCGAATTCGTTGGGTTTGTACTGCTGGGTTCCTAAAATGACGTGCTTGCTGGAGTCGCGAACCATTGCTCTCGAGACGTAACCAAATTTAATTTGATCAGACCCTGCAAGCAGAGCCTGGACGGTCCACTTGGCCAATTTGCAGGCGTTATTACGCAGCTCGTTTGCTAAAA
>JAUMHM010000048.1:620388-630602 GCA_032362435.1 Melikaiella ostensackeni
GGTTTCAATCGTGTGCAAAACTACGAATCTTGCCGAAGTTTCGTGAACAATGCAAGATTCGTAGTTTTGCACACGATTGAAACCCGAAACACCTCCTTTCATCATAAGAAAATAGAAAGTTCGAACAAACAACATTTGATAATAAATCTTTTATTTTTATTTTCAGGTAATATTTGACTTCATTAATATACGTTTCATTATTTATAACAGTAGTTTTCCTACAAATTACCCCTGATGAGGAAGTCTAAATTGGCTTCGAAACATGTTGATGCCCAGTTAGTGTCAAAAAGACGGAGAAAAAAAAGAGTGAGAGGTTGGTTTTGGTTGACTCTTTTTCTCCCTCTCTTTTCTTTTTGTTTCTCATAAAAAAGTAGATTTCATTCCGGTCTTAAAGAAACTTTCTGAATAATTTTCCTGAAATCTGTTGACATTCTTCGAACATGTGGTTTTTACGAGGAAAAACTGGACGATACATTCGTTAAAAAGCGACTGTTTCGCCTCTCCTGCAAGTGGTTTGAAATGAGTTCCCAAAATATGAAATTTTCTCTGAGGCCTCTTGTTGACAGTCAATGTCAGTTTACGGCGAAACTTGAAATACTGCACTTCGTATTTCTGAAGTTTCTTCCCGGTTAAAATCGACAGGAATTTTTACTGTGAAGAATCTGTTTCTCATAAATTAAAATTTGTATTAAAAAAGTGGATTACTGTCTCTATGTTTTAAAAAAATTTTTAAATTTTAAATTTTAATAATTAAATCTTATTGATGATAAAATGCTTTGACTGTCTATTTTGTATTCTTGATATAATTGAAATGTTTATTCAATTAGTGTTGTAGTGAATTGTTACAGAACATTGGATTACAATTTGTGGATTTTTTACGCAGGAAATTAAAAAATTGTTTATCTATTCTGATTTTTATGTTTTCAGTATTTTGGTTTTCAGTGAAATTGATAAAAATTGAGGGCATGTGATGGATGTGATTGGAAGACCGATGAAAAATATTCAAAAATTTCGTTCAATTAGTAAAAACTGAAATTTGATGCATTACAGTAAGATTTATTGATAAAATGCAAGATTCATGAGTTTTTCCAAGAAAAAAAGACATTCGATATTAACAAAAAAGTATGTTTTCACTTTAACAATAAAGGAACAAAGAAAATTCTAATGAGACTACCAATGAATTTAAGAAATCTATCTTCAATTTGGTTAAAAACTTTGCCATGCACAGATATACAGAACTTTCTGGTGTTTTCTATTTTAATACAACAAAGTTTTGATAGAAAAGTTGTTTTCTATTTCGATCTTAAAGATTTTTTTATTTTAATAAGAAATTAGAAAAATTGACCAAACAAGATTTGATATTAAATTCTTGATTTGTATATTAAGGTAATAATTGAATTCAGTGAATATAGCTTTCATTATTTATAACTGTAGTTTTCCTATAAAATACCCTGATGAGGAAGTCTAAATTGATTTCTAAACATATTGGTCCCCAGTAGTAGAAAAAAGACAGAGAAAAGAAAGAGTGTGAGGATAGTTTCGGTTGACTCTTTCTTTTTCTCCCTCTTTTTTATTTATTGCACATTTGTCTCTAATGAGCGCGGGTAGTTTTGAAGTCTATTTTTGATTTGTGAACTTTCTGCGTGTTTCTTTTTAGTACACAAAAAATTTTCATAAAGTATATTTCATTTCGATTTAAAGAAATAAATTAAATTCTCTGATACTATCATGATTCTGATTGGTGTAAACAATTATACAGGTAAAATATAAGACTTTCCCAAAATATAAAACCTTATTTCATGAAAATTGCCCATGTTCAATAATTAGTTTTAAACGTGACCAATTTCGATTAAACTTGAAAAATTTAAACCGCTTTGTTCTTTTTTTCGTGAGTGGCTATATATCGTATCTGACTCGGCAATTCGCGTTCTAAAATAGCTTTTCGGCTCCTGGTTTGCATTGGATTGGTCGATTCATGGTGAATTTCGGTAGCCTATACACAATACAATAAAGATGCACATTTTATGTGCGTATGTACGAGAGACAACTGAATCATCAAGAATGTTCGATAGATAAATTTAGCCTCGTTTTTTTGGGTCCATGCCAGAATGCGTCCCTATAATTGAATCCACCCCTAACTGAAAAAAAAAGGAAAAGGGACTGTGCTCCATGTTTTCAAAGGGATCTATTGTCCGGTAGTTTTATATTATTAATTCACTCGTCGAGATCTGTTCCGGTTTTTTTTCACTCTTCAGAATCTGGATTGTGATTTTCGAATAAAACAAAGTTTTAGTAACCTTGAAAGCATCATTTGCCTTTCATAACCATTAGTTTTGAAAAATGTACAAGCTAATTCAGATTTTAAACAAAATTTTGGAAAAGACTATATTTTCCGAAGACCGTAGAACAGAATTCACTTTTAAATTCATTTTTTCAAAATTGGGACTCACAACTTTTGTATGCTGATGCTCCCCCTCCCAAATTTAGGAGAAGAAGCCGAAAAATAATAATTTTTTCAACTTTATCAATAACAGGTTTCACAGGCCAAAATGCTCTAAAAACAGAAGAAATAACAAGACATTTTAACTGAAAAAGAAAAACTTTCAAGAAAATACATGAATTTTCAATCAAATAGTTGAATTTTTAACTAAAAACGATACATTTTCAACCAAAAATGGAATGGTCAAAATTTTCAATTGAAAAAATTAATTTTCAACCAAAAAAAAAACGAATTTTTCGACAAAAAAGTTAAATTTCCAAGAAAGAAATAAATCTTCAAGCAAGAAATGAATTTCTAACAAAGTACTTCAACTTTCAACCAAGTAGTTGAATTTTCAACAAAATAGTTGAATCCTCAAGACAACAGATTAAGTTTCAACCAAACAGTTGCATTTGCAACCCAAAAAGATGAATTCTCAACCAAACGTAGTTCAGTTTTCAACCAAAAAATACGAATTCTGAATGAAAAATATTATAGCTGATACATTAACCAAAAAGATTTTAGTTTTCAACATAACAGTGAAATTTTAAATCAACTAGATGAATTTGTGACCAAATAGTTGTATTTTCAGCCAAAAGAGACGAATTTCCAACTAAATAGTTGAACTCAAAAATGAAAGAGATTAATTTTCAACGAAACAGTTGCATTTTCAACTGAAAAGATTAATTTTCCATGAAATAGATAAATTTTCAGGTAAAAAGATGAATATTCAACTTATATGATGAATTTTCTACCAAAAAAAAAATGATTTTTTTATAATGTTCTTCCACTTTCAACAAAGCAGTTGAATTTTGAACCAAAAATATCAATTCTCAACCAAAGATTTCTATTAATCGATGTTTCAAAAAATATTTTAATTTTAAAACAAAAACGGACGAATTACCTCAAAGAAGATAAATTTTCAACCAAAAATATAAAAGTAGACTTTACAACCAAAAAGAATGAACTTCAAAAAAAACAGTTTGATTTTCATATCTTATTTATAGACTAAAAAGTAATAGTTTAAATAAACATTGAAGTTTATTTTCAATATGTAGAGGTGGGATTATATGACCCTAATTCCAAAATAATTTTATTTTCAATATTTCAAAAATTTTATGCTAGAAAACTGGAAATATTATCTGCTAAAACTAATTTCATCAAGGTTCTATGTTTATTTAATTAACAGAATTTATACGTATATTCGTTCCCTAAATAAATTCCCTAAATAAATTTCAGAAAAATACCTTAGTTAATTTGTGGATGACTCTGTATTATATGTACTGTTCTTTTTTTTAAAAGGACCTACTAAAAATTTTTGCAGGGGGCCTTCACGTTCTTTATTTTCTCCGTCTTTTTTATACTACTTGGGACCTATTGGGGAGGGGAGTCTATTTCGTTTCGAAGCCAATTTAGACTTCCTTATCAGGGGTAATTTATAGGGAAATAACAGGTAAAATAATGAAAACATTATTAAATAAGAAAACCATTATTACCTGAAATTAAAACAGAGATGAATAATATCAGTTGTTATTTTGGTACTTATTTCATTCCTTGATTGAAATTGATTTGCACATAGGCCAAATTCTGAGCATAACTACAGTCAATGTATCCAATTAATGGACCGAATAATATCTTGCAGTTCTATGAAAATTATTTTTACGTTCCTTTTTTCTTGTTCCAAGTTTCTTGTTTTTAGTTTCAAGTTGTTTTGTTTACCATATATAAACATCACCACACTGCCTACATTTAAATTTGTAAATCACACATTTTTTATCAATTTTCTGATATTTATCTTTAGCTGATTTGACAATCAAATTACTTTTGAATGGAATTCTATACATCGTATTATTAATAAAATTATTATTAATTCTATACATCGATCATTAAGAAATTTTAAAAGAGCGACATTAAGCAAAGATTTGTTCCGATCTGCAGGGTTGCCTATGAATACTATTAAGATTTCTTTTGGATGAGGTATTAATGATTAACTCAATTTACCAAAAGGTAGCTATTTTTCTTTAAATATATTATACAAATTTGAGGAAGCTAGCAATTTTTATAAATGTGTTATTGTTTTGGACTATTACCTTTCTCTGTTTTGAAAAATGGAATAATCTGAATATATTGGTTTTAAATCAACCTGCAAAAAGATTATGTTACACGAGTTCTTATAAAACTTTCTAAGTATATTCATAAATCGTATTTCAATATTCTACCAGAGGTGAATTAAGAAGTGCAGGATCGCCTTGATCCTCGGGTGTATTTAACAGGCTCTTTGAAAAAGTATTGGCTAATTTGTGAAAACTTTTAATAGGGGTAGCTGCTGCTGATATTGATACTATACGACGGGGAAAAAATTGCTGGATACAAAATGAAATTCTATCCAGAAGAGTGAAAAGTATTCGAAGGGGAATTCTATCAATCTTTATGAATATTTATGGGCGAATATTTTTATATCAGAGGTCTTTATTCCCCCTTACATTTAAAAAATCCTCGAAGACGCCTAAACTCGAGAAGTTTGACCCAATTTTCCCTTCTTTTTTTACAAAGTTTCGATTCATTTTTCAAGAATCATAAACAGAAATTCAAGACATTAGACACAAAGACGCTTTGAAAGAGATTCTTTTTGATGATACTAATTTCAAATATTTCCTAAATGATTTATTTGCTAATTTTGTTTAAAACAGGACCTAAAATGTTTCAAATTTCGGACTACACACCCTTTGTATGCTGACCACCCCCCCCCCTCTTCCCCACCCACCCAAACTTACGAGAAGAAGCCAAAAAAAATCATTTTTTCAACTGTATCAATAACAAGCTTCACAGACCAAAATGCTTTGAAAACAGGAGAAATAAGACGATATTTCTACCAAAAAAGAAGAACTATCAAGAAAATACATGAATTTTCAACCAAATAGTTGATTCTTTAATTACAAACGATCAATTTTCAACCGAAAATGGAATAGTCAAAATTTTCAGTTAAAAAAATTCATTTTCAACAAAGAAAAACGATTTTTTTAACAAAAAAGTTTCATTTTCATGCAAAGAAATAAATCTTCTACCAAAAAATGAATTTCTAACAGAGTAGTTCAATTTTCAACCATGTAGTTTAATTTTCAACAAAATAGTTGAATCGTCAGGCAAAACAGATTAATTTTCAACCAAACAGCTGTATTTTTAAAGCACAAAGACGAACGTTCTACAAAACAGTTGAATTTTTAACAGAAAATGAAGACTTTTTAACAAAATTGTTGAATTTTCAACGAAATATTTAAATTTTCAACCAAATAATTAAATTTCTAACCAAAAAAGATAAATTCTCAACCAGACAGTTGCACTTTCTACTAATGAAGATGAATTTTCAAACCAAAAAGGCAAATTTTCAACAAAGAAAGATTTTTTAGTCAAGAAAGAAAAAAAACTTTTAACCAAATTGTTGAATTTTCAACCAAGAAAGACGAATTCTGAAAGAAAAATGTTATAGTTGACATTTCGACTAAAGAAATTTGTTTTTCAACATAACAGTGGAATTTTTAGCGAAATAGATGAATTTGTAACCAAATAGTTGGATTTTCCTGAAAATATGAATTTCTATCAAAAAAGTTCATTTTTAATCAAATAATAAAAATTTTAATCAAAAAAGATGGATTCTCAACCAAAAATGTAATAGTAAGCTTTGAACCAAATACAGTTGGATTTTCTTATTGGGTTCTATTAATTCAGTTCGCATTTAAGTCGAAAAACGAGGAAAAGGGGGAAAGAGGAGGATAGGGAAATCGAAAATAATATGCAAAAAAGAAGAAAAAATTTTTACCTTCATAATATTGTTCCTTCCGTAAATAGTACTTAAAAAAATTTTTTACATTGTAATCTTAGAGCTAAGATTAAAAAATGTTCTGAATGTCTAAGAGTTTTCAACTGATAAAAATACATTAGAAAAAATTTAAAAGCCTAAAGAATATGAGCAGTTTTCAATTTAAAAAACGACTAGAATCCCATATGATATAAAAAGTTTTTAATAATAAATAAATTCCCATTTTTATCCCGTTTTGTAGAAAAAATCCCCTTTTTGACCTAAAATTGAGCTACAGAAGCGCTATCATTCCCATTATATTAATATTTATCTAACCACAAAACACTACATTGTGAGAAAATTTCGCCAAGTACATGACTATTAATATTTTATTTATTTGTGTTAAAGGTAATCGAGGTTGTGAAATCAAAAAGTAAAAAATTTAATAAAGTTCAGAGGAATGAAAAAACTTGGTGGGCCTATTATTGTCTTTAGATATTAAACATAAGTGTACCAACATAACAATAACAATAATAACAATAATAATAATAACAAATTATAATATCACAGGCCCACCAAATGCTTTTTTATTCCTCTGAAGTATCAATTTATTTTTTCATCAAACAGAAAAAATTGTTCAATAAACTAATTTGTTGAACTAATTCCTTTTAATGAAAAACACTTCTATTTATAAATTTTCCACCATTCGTACGTTGCTTTATTTTTTTATTTCACAACTTTGATTACCTTTAACATAAATAAGTAAAGTATTAATAGTCATGTACTTGGCAGAATTTTTTCACACGTAGTGTTTTTGGTGAGATTTAATTAATTTTTTTCGCAATAATAACAAATCCACATAAAGTAATGAATTTTTCTGAAAAAATTGGATAAAATTGTAATCTACAGTCGACTTTTTCTGAATCATTTTTTTTTCAATTTTGGGTTCAACGGATTTCTCCAATTTTCAATTAATATCATTCAAACTTATTGAATAATCATTTTTTCACTTATTTTGTTCATCTTCTTCAATAGTTACTACATATATTTAAGCAAAGTTTCATTGAAATCGATCAATTGGTTTTGGCTGTCGGTATGTCTGCGTGTTAAGAATAGTTATTTTTTTGATAAATTCAAATTTAACTCCATGGTATGTTTATGGATCACTTTCCCCTAAAAAAGCGGCATATGTATACCTTATTTACTGTATCTATGTAAAGTTTCATCGAAATCGATCGATTGGTTTTAGCTGCAGGTGCGTCTTCATGTTAGAAATCGTTAAAAAATGAGTGAAAATGACTAAAAAATGCAACATTTTTATTATAAATCAGTGTATTTACAATTAATCAAAACTACCTTTAGAATATGACATCTTTCTAAAAAAAAGAGTTTGCGTTCATTTGGTAAATGCATGTGAGCTGTACCTTGGTCTGCACTTTAAGAATCACGTTTTTAAGTCTTTTTTTCTCAACGGATGCAATTCTGAATTTATTTCGTTCTGATTATTATGCAAAATCGTAAAATGAGATGTGATTGTCAACGTTTTATAATCATTGGAATAATATTATAGCCTACAGATGACCTTTTGTTAAACGCTTTTTTATTTCGATTATAGCTGATTTCTTTAACTTTCAATTAATATCTTCCAAGCTTACAGGATTTTTGTATTTTGATGGGTTCTATATATCCACCAAGTTTGGTGAAGATATCTCATAAATTGACTGAGATATTCCACTTTTAGTGTTCAAAATCATTTATATTATAGATGAAAACTAAATTTCAAGAAATCATATTTAATTTGGAAGTTTCAAGAAATATAGGTATTTTAAACTTTAGAGTTTAGAGGGTAGATCAGTAACGAAATTTTTAAACAGACTGTCGAAATTTTGAGATAAATGAGGTTGTTTTTAAGTTCTGCATTAGTAAAGCCTCTCTTTAAATTCTCGTAAACCGTTACCGAGCCTTGCAAGAAAAACATACAAGATCCTAAAACTAGAAAACGGGAAACAGATTGTGCAGTATTGACTTTTATTTACATCAAAATTGTAGTACAATCAAAGAAATGCATTCTTAATTTCAGCATTTGATTGAATCGTATTTCTCATTTAAAATAACTGAAAAAAAATTAATATAAAATTAAAAGGAACTGCCAATCATGATTCGCGCACTGTGCGCGCGATAAATTTCTTATTGGCAGTAAAATTTTCAATACTTTTCTAAAATATTTCAGAGTTGCCTCTGAAAACAGAAACAAAATTCTGGTCATTTCCCGATTAGCAAACATTTTTCCGGGTTATTAAAATTTATAAATTAAAATTTTCATACCTGAAAATTTCTCAATTTAAATGTTGAATACTCAACCACAAAATCAAAGCATTCAAACTATTCAGAGTATCAAAACTCTTCTGAATTTAATGTATTTGAAATTGAAATAAAATATTTTTTAAGGGTGTAGTTCCGAAAGGGTCGGACCCCCGATTCCCTTGAAACTACATATACTTATGTATTTTGACGCGCTAATTACGAATGTGATAGTGAAAATTGGCGCAAATTTGATTTTCATGGGAAAAACCATTAAAAAACTTATAATATAATGGTTTTTTCCATTTATTTCCATAAATAATGGAAATTTCGAAAAATATTTCAGACAAAAGTTGTAGATCTGATCAAAATGCATATTTTATGTTATATAAATTTTTAGCCTATGAGTTAAAGTTTTCGGGATATTCGAAGATGAAGGTGGAAAATCAGAAACATTCCATATTTCTTAAAGCATTACTGTTACCTATCACAGGGGTGCCTTTCTGCACCCCATTAGACGTTGGAAAGGGGAGCCTATGTGATCTACATTATTTCTGTGACTAGTCACAGGAGTTCCTTCACGCCGCTCTCCCTTCCTGAGACGTTGGAAAAAACCATGATTTTATACGTTTTTTAAAAATGGTTTTTGTCACAGAAATAGGATAGGTCGAATAGGTTCCCCTTTCTAACGTTATTTTAGGTTTAAATTAAATTAAAAATTAACATTTCAGAATTCATGGTGATTTTTAGTGTCGTCCCCTCGCGTAAGGAATGTCATATATTTCCACCAAGTTCTTTCGCCCCATTTTCGCTAATAGATCATTTCGAAGAGATAGAAACAAGCTTTTTTTTGCAAAACCTTTCGATATAAAATAGTGGCCGCTCTTGGAGAAGAACTCAAAAATAAGTTTAAAATTGAAAAATAAAGGTGAAATAATTTTTTTTTGAAAAAATCATTATTTTTGTCGTAAGGCTGCAGGAAAAGCTTTTGAAAAACTCCCATAGAAAAGTTAAATTGGATAACGTTTGTAGAAGTTAAGATTAATTGAGTATCGGCGTGCGTAGTAAAATAACGACAATTCGAGCCCCTGTATTACGAAAATAAAACGTACTAGAGGTACCCCCTTTGATGATGTAAGAGAGGTCCACTAGGACTACAATTTAGTGGAATTTTTCAAGAAGATCAGAGAATATAGTTTTTAGGCGGGCACAATTGAGGAATTTTGCCCGTAGGTGACATTTTGTTGACCACTGCTATTTTTAAATTTCAGTTCCAGCGGAGAGTTACGCCTCTCCTGCCTCTCAATAATAGTCCCAGTCTGCGAGATCCTGGCTCAGATGTTGGCTTCGAGTTCATCAATAAAATTCGTCGACCTTAGCGATTGTATGTTGCTTTCCAAAGGTCTGAACAGTTTCCTAAATGCTCTCTGCGATGGTTCCAGTGTCACGTATCTCAATCTAAAAGGAAACAGTATAGCTGGTTCTACTGTAGAGCAACTCGGTCAAGTTCTCCTGCACAACAACACTCTCAAAATTCTACACTTAGAATGGAACAGTTTGGGCTCCAACGTTGAAAGCTTTTCTGCTTCCTGCGATGGTCTTTCCAAAAATCACAACATCGAAGATCTCGACCTAAAA
>JAUMHM010000048.1:643040-687270 GCA_032362435.1 Melikaiella ostensackeni
ACAAATACGAAATTAAGGCATTTTTAATTAGATAGATTTAGCTTTTTCAGCAGAATTAGCTATAAATATTTCACCAATGACATTTTTCTGTGATATTTTGTACTGTAACAACAATCGTGTATTATTTGAACAAATTTAATAAAGAAATGCATTATTTGGCCATTTTTGAGTAGATACGTTTCATTTATTCAACAGAATCAACTACCAACATCTCAGAAATGTTCCTTTGCTTTGAGAATTTGCAATTAGATAATTATTATGTTTTGTTTAAACAAATTTAAGAAACAAATGCATTGCTTGGCTGTTTTTCAATAAACTAGTTTCGTTATTTTTAGCAGAATCAACTATAAATATGTCACCAATGGCCTTTTGTGATGACAAGTTGCAGTTAGACAATAATTGTAAACTGTTTAAACAAATTTGATAAACAAACGTATTGTTTAAGAATTTTTCAAAAGATTAACTTCGTTTTTATCAGCAGTGCCAGCTGCTAGCATGTTGACAATGTTTTTTGCAGTTATATGTACCTTGCAATTTGAGTATATCTGTGTATTTTTTATATGAATTTGATAAATAAATGTATTATTTGTACATTTATAACAGCAAGACACATTGGCAACATACTAGTTCTTGATTCTGCTGAAAAAAACGAAGCTTATCTATTGAAAAATGGCCAAACAATACCTTTGTTTATTAAATTTGTTTAAACAATACACAATATTGTCCAACTGCAAATTATCATAGCAAAAGGCAATTGGTGAAATATTTATAGTAGATTCTGCTAAAAAAATGAAACTAATTTATTGAAAAACAGCCCAGCAATGCATTTGTTCATTAAATTTGTTTGAACAATGCATAATAATTATCTAACTGCAAATTCTCTAAGCAAAGGAACATTTCTGAGATGTTTGTAGTTGATTCTGTTGAAAAAACGAAATTCCTTTATTGAAAAATGCTCAAATAATTAATTTGTTAACTAAATTTGTTTAAACCATAAAAAGTTGTTGCCAAAGTGTAAAGTATAACAGCAAGACAGATTGGCAATCTACTAGTTATTGATTCTGCTAAAAAAAAACGAAACGTATTTACTAAAAAATGGGCAAACAATGCATTTGTTTATTGAGTTTGTTTAAATAATACACGATTGTTGTTGCAGTGCAAACTATCATAGCATAAGGTCATTGGTGTATTCATTTATAGCTAATTCCGCTGAAAAAGCTAAATATATCTATTTAAAAATGCCCTAATTTCATATTTGTTTATTAAATTGTCATGAACAATTAGGAATTGATGTTCAACGTCTTCTAATTTTAAGTGAACATTATTTTATTTCCATTTTCTTATAAAAATATTTATATAGTGCATTTAAATGTGGCAAATAAAGAAGATATACTTTTTGTTCACTAATTTGTTTATAACAATCTAAATGTTTGTTTTATGAAATTAATACTGCTGGACATAATTTTTAATGAGTTTTTGCCTCCACGTGGACCATATTCGGTAAAATATATTTTTTTTGGCTAAATGGCAGTCTTGAAAAGTAAAAAAAAAATTATTTTGTTTATTAAATAAAAAATTTCTGAGAAACTTCTTCAGAAATGTCCTCTGTTGTAACGATGCGGAATTTAATACACTTTGAAAAATACGTCCAAATCGGATGAATAGTTTAGTCTGAAAATTGATTTGTCCACAGACGCTTTTTTTGCCCCACTGTCCGGTGGAGGTTTAACGTCGATAAAAATAGTAATTCAAATTTTTTACATAAAACAAAAACTTGCTCCCGAGATATTGAACTAATAAATGTAACAAAAAAAAATCTGTAAAAAGTCATGTGGTTTCCGAAAAAATAAAATAAAAATATGGTGTTTCAAAATTACATCAGACATGTTTTTCAAGTTTTTACGTCCACAACTGGAATATTAAAATTTATTTTTGAGTTATTTTCAATTTTAGTCATTCAGGATATCATTTTTGTATTAATAAATTTAAAAAAGAAGGGCATACCAAGGTGGAAGAGATTACATACTGAACTACAGAGAAATGAGTTGGTAATCATTCGGTTTTTCATGTCCTTCAAGTTTTATTATAGAATTAAAAATTATTAAAATATTATATAATGGTGGATAATAAAGGTGATAAACCACCTGTGCATTGCATTTTTATTATAAAAGGAACTTCAACAATACTTTTTACGGTGCCTTGTCTTTCTGTGAAATGCATTTGACTTCTGCTAAACGATAATGCGCAAACGCGTTACTTTATGAGGGAGGACACATTTGCGGATTGACTCCTTTTGGTAATTCATGTTTTTTTTTTGAATTACAAAAAATCGAATAAAAGCAAACGCTTTCAGGAGATCATGTATTAGATTTTTTTTTAATTTCTTGAGCTAAAAAATTCGATTTCAAAAATTTCTGGATTGACCCCTAATGCACTGTCACTTTTCATTTATTATATGTTTTTGGGGTCACTGATTCCGTATTCAGCATTAAAAATTCAAAATTTGAAATAGCGGATCCAAAATGGAAAACAGATGTACAAAAAAGTATGGGATTTCGTAAAAATTTGCAGAAGAATTTGTTATTAATGGTTTATTTTATATTGCTAATTCCGAATCCCGTATTAAAAGTGAAAAATTTTAAATAGCGGATGCAAAATCGCGGACATATTTACAAAAGAGTATGAGATATGCATAAAAATTTGTTAACGGGGGGTTTTTGGGGTCTCTCTTTACGAATTTTGCATAAAAAATTCCAAATTCAAAATATCGGATGCCAAATGGCGAATAGTTTCACAAAAAAATTATATTATTTGCAGAAGAATTTGTTATTAATAGTTTATTTCAAATCGCTAATTCCGAATTCCGTATTGAAAGTGCAAAATTCAAAATAGCGGATTCAAAATGGCGGACATATTTACAAAAAAGTATGGGATTTGCATAAAAATTTGTTAACGGGGGTTTTTGGGGTCTCTCTTTACGAATTTCGCATCAAAAATTCCAAATTTAAAATATCGGTTGCAAAATGGCGAACAGTTTCACAAAAAAATTATAGTATTTGCAGAAGAATTTGTTATTGATGGTTTATTTTACATCGCTGATTCTGAATTCCGTATCAAAATTGCAAAATTCAAAATAGCGGATGCAAAATGGCAAACATATTTATAAGAAATTTGTAGAAAAATTTGTTAACGGGGGGTTTTTGGGATCGCTGATAACCAATTTCGCATTAAAAATTTCAAATTCAAAATATCGGACCCAAGACATCAAATCATTTTACCAAAAATATCGTAGAATCGTCATAAAAGCCTATTATAAGAAGTTTTTAGGTCGTTTTTACCAAATATTTTGTCAAAATTATGAAATTGGAAAAGGCGCACCTAAAATTGCGGTCATTACATAAGTAACAAATATTTATATATGATTGAATAATAGTTATGAAGCAAATTTATTTCTTTTAATTCCAAATATAGATATAGAATAAGAATTTGGAAATGTATACAAACTGAAATAAATTTACAAAGTATTTAACAAATGTTAAAAACACAGAAATTCATATATATTAATCAAATGTTTAGGATATTTAAAAAGCACTGGCTATTGTTACGGAATTTTCCGTAAGACGTACGCGGTCAAGTATAGCGCTTACGGAAAATTCTGTAACTTTAGCTCTGAACGAGCTGGAAAGGGGCTGGTCTTACGGTAAATTCCGTAACTTTAATGTTATGAATTAAGTTCTTACCTTAACTGAATGTAAATTCACATTATCATCATATAAAACCTACAGTTTTTATGGTCAAAATGTAACTTTTACTTATAAAAGTACTATTATAATAATAAAGGTTAGTACCAAAAATAGGTTACTTCATTTGATTCTGTTTTGTCACTTTTTGGAAATATAATGGATTTAGATATTTTTTTCAATTCTTTTGAAGGTTAATTGGATAGAATTTCCAGAATAACTTTAAATACCGCCAAAACCACAAAACATTTTTTCAGGGTTTAAAACAGAGATCATAAGGAGCTGATTTCTAAAAAGATCACATTGATCTTTTTTTAAAAAACTCATATTATATGTTCTTGCTGCATCACTTGCAGACACATTTTTTAAATAATCTTATTCCACTAATTCTGCACCGAAGTTTCGAAATTTTTGTTTATCTTACAGAAATATTTCGGCTCTTACTAATCCTGCAAGATTTAATAATTATCTTTATGTTAAAATTGAGCGTGACGCTGTTAAATCTGGGGATAGAAAATCTGCGAATAAACAACTATTATAGGGTCGTCTTTCTTCAGCTAAAAACCGTGTTAAACGTTAATGCTAATTAAAAATATTATACCACATGATTGACCAGTTATATTAGAACGTAATTTTAAGAATTTTAAGTTTAAATGACAAACTTAATGAATAGGACTTTTGGCCGTGTTTTGACGATTCTGCCACGTTGTGCGCTGGTTTGTTTTGAATCGAGAAAGTCGATTTCAGCTTAGATCGGTTTCGGAAATTCGACAATTGTCCGACGAAAGTCCAAAAGTCAAATCTAGTCCATCTAGTTACATAAGGTCGTGAGCCACAAAATTGCCATTGTGTCTTACGAACCTATGCAACCTATGCAATGGATTCAGTCTCTAATATTTATTGAGTAAAATAAGGCGATTGAATTTTGAGGTTTGAGCTTGAGTCCAACAGCCTTAATGATGCAAGGTGGAGATTGACTGGAAATGAAGAACCTGTTAAGGCTGTTAAGGGCATTTATTTCACTTCGGTTTTGGTGAGGATAATTTTACAGCCAAATGGTTGAATATTTTGGAATAATTTTTTGCATAAGTATTCTAAATATTGTTCTCTTTTTTATATCGAAGCTATTTTTCGTAAAACTGTTTCGATTTTGTTTGAAAATTAAGAAAGTGCAATTGTAGTGCGCCTCGCATAAGGCAACCGATCAGGGTGAATCATGTCATCCAGACGCTCGACCGTCTTTGTTGCGTCTTTGGCCAGAGGAAGCACATGACGCATGCTGATCGGTTGCCTTATGATAGGCGCACTACAATTGCACTTTCCTAATTTCCAAACAAAATAGAAACAGTTCTACTAAAAAATAGCTTCGAGAGGAAAGAGAAAATAATATGTAGAATACGTATGCAAAAAATTAGACCAAAATATTCAATCCGTTGGCCGTGAAATTGTCCCCCGTAAAACCGGAGTCAAATAAATGCCCTAAAGGTTTGGGATTCAGACGCATGCAGGCATATAATCAGAAATTGATAGCTTGGGGAGCCTTAAAAATTGATAATGCTCACTCCACTCAGAGAATTATCCGGTCGTAATACACGAGCCGAGGCTTTACTTTAGGTTGCTGCAATTGAAAACACTTATCCACGCCTGGGTTTCTGGCTAAGTGATTTTCATCGTTTTCCACGTAACGTTACGTGTCGTTACTGGTCGCGGAGCCCGCCTGCCACGACTCGAGTTTCTCCACGAAATTGCCCAACGTCCTAACGAACTTCCGCTCGCCGATACATCCTTAAAAAGTACGATTCCAGAACGTGGCAGTTCCAATTTCCGGTCATGTTACCAAGGGTGCAGCTCTTGCATCGGGCGACAACATGATTGTCACCTTCAATCAGTTTCCCTGTAATTTTATCCACTTTTTGATCCGACATCTCGGCGTGAGTCATGAGTCGAGTTTCTCGACACCGACTCAAGCTGTGATCGAATCGAAAAAATCCGATTTGACTCATGAGTCGAATTTTCCGAACCGACTCAAGCTATGATCGACGCATTGACATGACCTCAAACTGAAAAACGGTTTATAATAGCAGAAAAAATATAAACGAAATCAATTTCAGTTCATTTTAAAAGAGGCAACAATATATTTTTTTAGAAAAAATTAGTTTTTAGTCAAAATTATTTTTCTAACAGTAGTTATTTGACATTTGGAGGCGCATGAATATTCCTCAAATTCTATTTTCCCTAATATTTATTTGTCCTAAAATCATTTGATCGAATAGCAATTTACTATAATTTTTCTTTATCCTAATTGCCAGTTTACCTAATTTTTATATTTCCGAATTACTTTTTGTGCTAGTCTTTATTCTTCCGAATTACTATTTGTCATAATTGTTATATTTCCGAATTACCATTTGCTTTATTCAGCCAATCAAAATTCTGGACGCCAATTTAAAAAGAATTAAATTTATGTTACTTGAAAGATATTGTTACATGCAGTTTCGATGACATGAGAATTATGACAGATGGTGTTTCGTTTCAATAAATTGTAGGTTATGCTTATTCAAAAAAATAAAAATTATGTCAAATGCTAATTCGGAAATGTGAAAATTGTGACAAATGGTAATTCAAAAGAATCAAAATTAGCACAAAAAGTAGTTCGGAAGAGTAAAAATGAGGTAATTTGGCTATTAGACTAAATACAAATTACAGCAAATTATTATTCCGCCAAATGACTTTAGGAAGAATAAATATTAGGGAAAATAGAATTTGGGGCAATTCATCCGCCTCTGACATTTGGTGTTATTTTGAACCTCTTTATAACATATCTAAATTTTTATCCGCAGTGTCAATAAACAATGGCTCATTTTGCGTTCTTTGAAATATTCTGTACAATTCTACTTGTTGCATTCTCTTAAAAATAATTCGCTTATTCAAAAAATTATAAACAAATTATTTTTATCAAAATTCATTGAGTATATAACAATATAATGAGCCACTATTTGTTAAGAGTGAATAAAACTTTTATTTATTGAATAGGGTTGTTTCATAATTTATAACAGTAGAATCTTTCCATAATATATCTGCTCTCGAGATTGGTAAATTAAAAATGTGATTTAAGTTATATATTTCTGAGAAAAATGAGAAACAAATTAATCATATTTTTCAATATTACAGCGACCTTTAGTTGTTGAATCGCTTCTAGCCTTCTAGCAATCAGTGACTGTATTTAAAGACATGTATACGGCTTTTATAATCAAATAAAAAAATTGAGACTTGATAAAATGAAAATTGTTGTTTTTAAACAACCCTATTGACGTGTTCTCTTAGGCATAATACAATCAAAATATATGTAAGCAAGATTTAAAAATTAGACTACTTATTTTTGTGACACTTATTTGGCATAAAAAAACTAATTTTCATTATTTGAAGCTTCATTTCTGCATTAAACTTCTCAGGTGGATATAATCATAATAATAATAATAATTAATAGATTTTTTTTAAAATGTATTCACGAAAATTTGTGAAATTAAGGTTGTCGAAGGTAATTTGAAGAAAAATATTCAAAATAAAATTTCTTAATAAACTTTATAAACCTTTTCTATGAAGCACCCTATAGAAAATTTAAAAATAACTGTTGAAAAGCCATTTGAGACATTATCAAGTTTCGCGAGATTATATCATACCATCACTCTCCCATAGCAAGTGGTATTTATGAGATATAGTTTTAAGATTAAAAAATAGTTTTAAAAAAAAATTTCGAAGTAGGGAGGAGGAAAAACGAAATGAGCTTTACCTAGTCATTCTCAATTATTTAAAAGTGAATTTTTTAATGTTTTAAATCTATGAAAAACTTTAAAAGTATTTGAAAATGATCTTTTATTATAAAGAAAGTATCACACGAAACAGAAAATGTAAGTTTAATCCTTCTTAACACTTTTGAGAAAGAGGGAGGGTAAAAAATGGACTTTATCTAGTTGTGATTCTCAATTATTTAAAAGTGCCTTTTTTCATGTTTTTTTTATAATAAAATTATTTTAATCCTCCTCATCTCCTCTGAGTAAGAGGGAGGAAAAACTAAATGGGCTTTACTCTCAACTTTAACCACTTTTTTTGGCGGAATGAAATTTTTTTGCTTGCATATTTTTAACATTTATCGATAGGTCATAACCTTAAGTATTTGAAACTGCCAAAAAACGATTTTCGAAAAAAGTGAGCTTTACCTAGTTGTCATTCTTCGTGCCGCCATTATATAATACATCTGTGATACATAATAAAAAAAATTAATATTTGAAAATCTTACATCTTTTAATTTAATTTAGTATCTTCTGAAATGTTTAGAACATGTTACTATAGATTTCTAGGTCAAATATTAGGAAAAAGTTTGGACAAAGAAGGCATTATTATTGAATGATATTAAAAAAAATTTCATTTTTCACCTGTGCTCACCTCTTTAGCCTAATCTATCCAACCGATTGACACGAAACTTTAACGAGAAGTCTGTAACAACATATTCTTGATATGCAATTCGAAAATTTTCGATATCTTGAATAGTTTTTAAAATTTTACTATTCATGTTACCTCAGAATTTTCATTTTTTACGCTAAATACAAAAAATTTTGACACTATTCAGGATATCGAAAGTTCTTGCAACATGAATCAAGAATCTATTGCTATTGACTTCATGTTAAAATTTGATGTCAATCGGTTTGATAGATTGGGATGTAGGGGTTGCACAGGTTGAAAATTGGTTGTTTTTATGTTTTGTTGTTTTAATCTCAGAGTTTCTAAGGCATTAACTTAAAATTACTCTAAAATTTATTTTTTGATGGTTGGTAGCTTTTTGTACTTCGTATACAATATACATTTCCCACAAAATCGCACGAAATCTTTTAAAATATGTACCCTAAAACCTTTGAGATCCGTTGAAATCGTTTAGAACTCCTGAACTTTGTTGAGATAATCCAAAAAGTCCTGTGGAAATCTCGTCAATCTTTTTAAAGCCCTAGAAATATTCAAAATCACTCAAAATCCGTTGAAATCTCTTGAAATATTATAAAAACTTTTGAAATCATATGAATCCCTTAAATATGGTGAAATCCCTTCAAATATCTGATATCAGGAGAAATCCCTAGAAGCCCTTCGAAATTTCATTTCCTTTTATTTATTCCCTAAAGTTCTTTAAATATCCGTTGGAATCCCTTGAAATCTTTGAAATATTGTGTCGAATCCATTTCCAATGAGACAGGTAGGTACACTTCAAGTCGCATAATCTCTCAGAGTCGAAATATGTTGTTTTTTAGAGAAAATTGGCCGACACATATTTTACGACATGAGAAAAAAAATTTTCCACAAAGTTGCAAGTATTTGAATGTTGACGTCTATTTTTTAAAAAATCACAAATTTTTCCTTCAAAATTCTTTAGTTTTTGATCTAATTTAGATATTACAATTTTCATTTTCGTTTCTGGTGAGTTTTACCGTCCTCTCTCGAAATCCGTCCCACAATTTGAAATAAATTTAAAATTAACAAATTGGCGACGATTTATTTGTAAAATATAAAAAGTCGATTTTCAAAAAAAAAAAACACTTATACATTTTTTGCCAATTTTTTGTTGGATTCGATCTTTTACAAGGAAGAAATTCTCTGAAGTTTTTGCGGGCAACCATTTTTGTGGCATTTTTCTCGGAAGCAACGAAAGATGCAAAAAAAATTTAAGATAAAAGTTTGCATTTCTTGAAAAATTCTACCAAAAATTCATTTTGCTCTTTTGTGATAACTTGCAACGTTTGCGAAAAAAATTTGAAAATTATATTTTTTTTTCGAATTTTTCTAGCAAATGATGCAAAACATCACAAAAGAGCAAGAGGCATTTTTTGTAGAAGTTTTCTAGATGTGCAAACTTTTTTCTTAAATGATTTAGCCCGCCTTAAACTCACAAGATGTCTAAATTATACAAAGAAAAATTCTACAAAAAGTTGGCAAAAAATATAATTGTGGCTTTTTTGTGGAAATTTTTTCTTCTCAAAACGGAAAAATACTTGTCGCCTAATTTCCTCTAAAACCCAACATATTATGTCGTTGAGGAACTTTGCGATTTGAAGTGTAGAACCTGCTTGATTTTAAATAGATTCAATCATTGATATCCTGGATTACCTTCTCAAATCCTCTGAAATTTTCTAAAATCCTACGAAATTCTTTAAAAACCCTCAGAAATATTGAAATCTTATTCAATTCCTTGGAATCTTTAAAAATACCCTAAACTCTTTAAAATCCATTGAAATTCCTTGAAATGTATAAAATCCCTTCAATCTTGTGAAATCTCTAATAATCGCACAAAACTCGAGTAAAGTTTCGTAAAACGTCTTGAAATATTTGAAATCCGTTGAAATCCACTGTAATATATAGGGAAAAAAGTACCACAAAAATTCCATTTTAATTTTTCCAAAATTTTTACAATTTTACAAAAAAGTACCGCAGGATTAGGGCTGAAGTACGAAAAAGTTTCAAAATATCCCATTTGCACTTGTAAGAATTTCCTTTGTCCCGAAAATTAATTAGGACTTGTCAAATCTTAAAAAAAAAACATCAAGTGAGACTTTTCCGGCACTTTTGCGTTAAAAAAAGTCTTGCTGAAACAGGAAGTGTTTTGAAATATTTTAGAACATAAATCCCATGAGCACTTGTCAAAATTAAAAAAAATAATAATAAAATAAAATAATTTCTAGTACTTTTGTCATAAAAATGATTTAGGACTTATATGAATTTAAAAAAAATTAAGTGAGACTTTTCCTGTATTTTTGTTCTAAAAAATTTCTGGTGACACGGGCCATGATTTTGAACTTTTTTCGTACTTTAGTCCTAATCGTGCACTACATTTTTTGGACATAAACCCCATGAGTACATGGGAAAATTTCGAAAAAATTAAAATGGAACTTTTCTAGTACTTTTGTCCCTGTCTGGACTTTCAACAATTTTTAAGATTTGTTGGCACTTAAGTACTGATTTGTCTCACAACCAGTACTTTAGCGGGACTTTATCTGGGATCAGAATGGGACTTCCTTTTTTTACTCGGGAAAACTTATAATTTCTTTTGAAATCCTATGAGTCCTTCAAATATTGTGAAATTCCTTGAAACTTTGTAAATACCGTAAAAATTCATTGAAATCGTACGAAATCATTTTAAATACCTCAGAAATTTTTTAACGTTTTGAAATTTTTAATTATCTTAAGAAATTCTTTGAAACCTGATGAAATTCATCGAAATCTTCTAAAAGACGCTATATTCTTTAAAATTCTTTGAAATTGTTAAAATTCCTTAAATCTTGTGAAATCCCTAGAAATCTTTTGAAATCACGTTTAATATCTTTTAAAATTTCTTTAAAAATGTTTAGATCTTTGAAAACCTCTGAGACCACATAAAATCCAGTGAAATTCGTAGAAATCCCTTGAAATCCCTAGAAGCCCCTCAAAATTTCATTCCATTTCATTTACTCCCTAAAGTTCTGCAAATATTCTTTGAAACTCCCTAAAATCCTTGAAAATCCTTTGATATCTTTGATAATTTTTCATTATCCCTTGAAATTTTGTAAATCTCTTGAAATTTCTTGAAATCTTGTAAAATACCTTAATATTTGAAATCCGTTAAATATCCTTGAAATTCCTCGAAGTCCCTTAAAATTCCATTTCATTTACTCCCTAAAGTTCTGTAAAAATTCTTCGAAATTCACTAAAATCTCTTAAAATCCTTTTATATCTTTGATAACTTTTAAAATCCCTTGAAATTTCTGAAATCGTTTTGAAATTTCATGGAATCTTGTAAAATTCCTTAAAATATTTGAAACCTTTTGAAATCCCTTGAAATTCGTAGAAGTCCCTTAAAATTCCATTTCATTTACTCCCTAAAGTTCTGTAAAAATTATTTGAAATTCCCTAAAATTCCTTTGATATCTTTAATAACCTTTTAATATCCCTGGAAATTTTTGAAATCTCTTGCAATTTCTTGAAATCTTGTAAAATAGCTAAGAATATTTGAAATCCTTCAAATACCCTTGAAATTCCTCGAACTCCCTTAAAGTTTCATTCCATTTCATTTACTTCCTAAAGTTCTGTAAAAATTCTTTAAATATCCCTAAAATTCCTTAAAATCCTTTGATACTTTTGAAAACCTTTTAAAATCCCTTGAAATTTTTATAATCTCTTGAAATTTCTTGGAATCTTGTAGAATACCTTAAAATATTTGAAATCCTTTAAATACCCTTGAAATTCCTAGAAGGCCCTTAAAATTTCATCCCATTTCATTCACTTCCTATAGTTTTGTAACAATTCTTTGAAATTCCCGAAAATCCCTTAAATTCCTTTGATAGTCTTTTAATATCTCTTGAAATTTTCGAAATTTTTGCAATTTCTTGAAATCTTGCAAAATACCTTAAAATATTTGAAATCCCTTGAAATTCCTAGAAGTCCCTTAAAATTTCATTCCATTCCATTAACTACCTAAAGTTCTGTAAAAATTCTTTGAAATTCCTTAAAATCCCTCTAAATCCTTTTATATCTTTGATACCTTTTGAAATCCCTTGAAATTTTTTTAATCTCTTAAAATTTCTTGGCATTTTGTAAAATACCATAAAATATTTGAAATCCCTTTACATTCCTAGAAGTCCCTTGGAATTTCATTCCATTTCATTTACTCCCTAAAGTTCTGTAAAAATTCCTTGAAATTCCCTAAAATTCCTTAAAATCCTTTGATATCTTTGAAAACCTTTTAAAATATCTTGAAATTTTTCAAATCTCTTGAAATTTCTTGGAGTCTTGTAAAATACCTCAAAATATTTGAAATCCTTTGAAATTGTCAGAATCTTTAAAGTCCTTGGTGATCCTATAAAATCGTGTAGGTTTCGTAAAATTCCTGCAAATCCCTTGAAATACTTTAAGATTGCATAAATTATCTTGAAATTTGTAATAAATTCGAACCTTCATTTAACGGCGGTCTCGAGTATGGCCTGCGATGACCGTGAGGCTCTTCCAAGTATTTCTATGATGTAAAGAGTCAGGGCCGTGTGAACTATTTCCAATAGGAATACATAGTATTAAATAACTGTATTTTGTTCAAATGTAGATTTTTGCTATCATAAGGGATTTACCTTCTTTAATAATAAAGACTAATTAATGAAAAGAGAATTTTCCGTGAGTATTAAAAAACAAATGCGAAATATGCACACGGGTATTCGAACTGCCCGCTTGGTTGCTACGGAACTGCTGAACCCCGCTGATCTCACAGCACCTCTCTCTCGGCCCCTTGGACCCCCTCATCCACAAATGCGAGCCGGCGGAAATTCTACGAACACGGTATATGGAGGGCAGTTAATTGGAGGTTCCAGTGTATCTCTTGAAATTTCTTCAAAAATTTTGAAAATTTGAAATTCTCTAAAACCAGATGAAACTTCTTGAAATCTCTTGAAGTCCCTTGAAATCTTTGATGTTCTCCGAAATCCCTTGGAATCCTTCAAAATATTCTAAAACCTTTGAAACCCTATAAAATCCTTTCAAATCCCTTTAATCAGTTAAAAACCTTTAAACCCCTTGGAATCTGCTGAAGTCTTTGAAATCTCGTGAAATTTTTGGAAATCTCTTGAAACGTTTTGCAAATTTTGGAAATCTTTAAAATCTCTTGAAAGCTTCAAAATCTTTAAATCCTTTGAAATTTCGATTTTTGAGATGGCGGATTTGTCACAAGTAAAAAAATTTGATTTATGGTTACTGATTAGCTAAATGAAAGGGAAAAAATCAACTAGTGTCTGGAAATTTGAATCATGTGACTTCCACACTTCAGGTGCTAGTAAAAAATTCCATTAATAAAATAAATAAAAAAAAGAGAAATTGGTTTTTAGATATGGCAAATATCTAACCTAGATAACGAAGAAATTTGTCTTTGACCCCAATAAAATTTTCTTGCGCTAAATCTGTTGCTTTGTAATTAGTCTTCCTATTCTCAGAAAGTAAACTACTTTGCAGAATCAAGTCAAGTGATTAGACGTCCAATTATTTTCCAATTGGTATATCATTACTCAGACCGTTATTGGCATAGCAATCTCTTTTTTTCTCTTGGGAGAATAAATAACTATAGTTATTTGGTCCCATACAGGAAGAAAAAATCCAAAATAGCATGTTTACCGTTTCAAGTTGCGCAAGTTCCCACATATTTGCTGCATTCTTGACAAGGTGAAAAATGTCCACATTTCATCGACCGTCGTATAATGCGAGACCTATAACAAGTTGCATAACGCATTTGTTATTGTGAATGAGTAATGCACACATTTCGTCGAAAACCCTCAGAAAAAAACAACATTCAGCTTCTTTACGTCCACGCGTTTAAGTTATTTTCAACAAAAATGTTACAAATTTTTATCGCAAGAGAGTGACAAACTTGGATGAAGTAGACTAAATTCCTCACGAAGGAATGCTAACAAATTGACCCAGGAAATAAAAATTCTCGAGTCTCACGTTGAACAAGCTAAAGACTTATATTTCAAAGAAATCCGATTTCAAAATTCCATGACTTTTCCAGGTTTTCCAGGTGAACTTTTCTGAAAATCCAGTCAGTTCTATTCCATTTCAACCAATTCTACTGGTCGCAAACTAATTCACCAACAATTTCTTGTATAATTATTAATCAATGCAAGCCATGGTGGAAAAAATTTCCAAGGGAAAATGACATATTTCGAAAAATAGTAAAAATGTCACTGAACGAAATCTATAACGTTCTATGAAAATGGCGTTTTTACAATCATAGAAAATTATAGATTTTACATTAGAGCGCAGTGAAAATGATGAAAGTAATCGAATCGTTTGAGCTAAGGGATAAACATTTGTGGGTTAGCATCCGAAAAAAGTAAAAAAAAATTTTTTGAAAACTCATAATATCTTCTCTTCGGTTTATGGATTTGAAAATTTAAAAAAATTTCAATTGCTTGAAAAATTATGGCAAATTTGTTGTATGTAATCCAGTAGTCGTTCGTAAAACTATTGGATTAATAAAATATGAACTGAAATGAAAAGAAATGTACAGTTTTTGATAGTGAACAGAAATAAAAAATTACAAATTAAAAATAAATTTTCTGTTTAATTTAGACTTTTTTGAAAATGTGCAAAAAAACATGTTTTTTGGGATTGAGTTAAATGCACACTTCATTTGGAAATGTTGAATACGTCGAACCTGAAATTTCTTCAGTTTGAATCGAAGAAACTTGCTATTATTTTGCTATCATGGAAAAATTTTTTTTTTGTGATCCAACATCGTGAATTTTACAATTTTTCACGATTTTGTAACGCTTTAAACACACAAAAAAATAATTTTCCATGAAACCAATATAATAGCATGTTTCTTCGATTTAAGCTAAAGAAATTTCAGATTCGGCACATCAAACTTTTTTCAAAAAAATGTGCAGTTAACTCAAACCAAAAAAACATGTTTTTTTAACATTTTCAAAAAATTCTAAATTGAACATGAAAATTTATTCGTTAATTTGTAATATTTTATTACTGTTGTCCAGCAAAAACTGCACATACAAAAAATTTGCCATAATTTTTCAATCAATAGAAATTTTTTTTTTGAATTTTCAAAAATCGGAATTTTCTAATGCAAAAACCGAACAAAAGATATTCGATTAACAATTTTTTTTCCTACTTTTTTCGGATGCCAACCCACAAATTTTTTTCCCTCAGCTCAAACGATTTGATAAATTTCATCGTTTTCACTCTGCCCTATTTTACATAGTTCGATAGAGAAAACTGCAGAGTATGAAAAAACAAGATTTTTAATGAATAATTATGAAGATTTATGATTTCGTATGAAAAATAAATAATTTCTATAAAAATTTATAATTGTCTACATCAAAGAAACGCAATCTCAATTATCTATAGTTTTTTGTGGAAAATTACAAATTTCTACAAAGATTTATGAATAATGATTACACCTTTGTATGAAATTTCACGAAAATATACGCCTGGAAAAACTAGATGAAGTTTTTCATATTTAGATTTCAAAAAATTACAAATTTCTACATACAATTATGAAAAGCTTAAATTTTCTACGAAAAAATAGGAAAATCTATAAGCCCATAATAAAGGTTTAGTTTTATATAATTTTTAACAGGTTCTTATAGAAAATTATGAATTTCTATTGCAAAATAACAAATATTTACGGTTTGCAAAAGATAATTGTAGGTTTTTAAAATGTTTTTTTTTCTTTAAAAAATACAAATTTTCACACATAATTATGAATAAACACAATTCTCTACAAATAAATAAGAAAATTTACGACTCTAGAATGAAGTTTTAACTTTCATAATTTTTGATAAGTATTTATAGAAAATTACGAATTTTAACACAAAATAACAAAATTTACTACTTGCAAAAGCTACATTTGTAGTTTTTCATTGTGTTTGTTATAAAATTACAAATTTCTACGCACAAATATGAATAAATAATATTTTCCAAGAAAAAATATAAAAAATCTACGACTCCAAAGTGAATGTTTAGTTTTTCATAATGCCGCTAGGTTTTTGAAAAAATTTACGGATTTCTACGAAATTTAATAAATATGTAATAAGGCGAAGTAAAAATGCTTCAATTAATCCAATCGCTTGAGCTGAGGGAAATACATTTGTTGGTTGATATTCGAAAAATGTTTTAAAAATTTGAAATGGGGTAATATCTTGTTTTTTTTATTTATTTTGAAATTCTAAATTTTTAAAATTCAGCTTGAATCAAAGAAACATTATATTATTATACTTTCACGAAAAAAATTCGTGGTGTTTAAAACGTTCAAAATCGCGAAAAAAATCTAAAATCCCCAAATTCCCAATCACAAAACAAATTTGATTTCGAAAAGTCAAAATGATAACATGCTCCTTTGGTTCAAGCTGAAGAAATTTCAGGTTCGACATATTCAAATTTTTCCAAAATGTGTGCATATGACTCAATCAAAAAAAAAATGTTTTTGCACATTTTCAAAAAATTCTAAATTAAGCAAAAAAATAAAAATAGATGAAAGGAAAAGAAAGCAACCACCAAATACCCTTACTCCTGTTTTTCTCTAGGTTTTTTTATTCTTATTATTTCTTTAATCACTATCAAAAACATTTGCAAAAAATTTACCAACGTTTCGGTGCTCAATTACTTTTTTCTAAATTTGATCGTTAGATTCTTGTTTTTTCTTCATTTCCAAGAATTTCGTCCTTAGAAATTTTTAAATCTCTTGAAATTTTCTATAAACCTACAACATTTTTTGAAATTTCATTAAATTCCTCGGAATCTTTTACAATACACTATATTCTTTGAAATCCTTAGAAACTTTTAAAATCCCTCAAGTCATGTACAATCTTTAGAAATCTTTTGAAATCCCGTACATCTTACAATCTTCAATATCTTTTTAAATTCCTTAAGAAATGTTTAAATCTTTAAAATCCTCTGAGATCCCATAAAATCCCACGGAATCCGTAGAAGTCTCTTGAAATCCCTCGAAGTCCTTTCAAATTTCATTCCGTTTCATTTACTCCCTGAAATCGCTTGAAACCCTTTGCAAATCCCTTAAAATTTTTGAAATCTCATGAAATTTCTTGGAATCTTGTAAAATACCCTGAAATATTTCAAATCTTTTAAATCTTTCTTTATCTTTAAGGTCCCTGGAGATCCTATAATATCGTTTACATCTGGTAAATTCCCTTGAAATTCTTTAAAACTTCGTTCATTATCTTGTAATATCTCTTAAAATTTCAACAAAAACTTTAAAATCCTCTGAAATCAGATAAATCTTCTTGAAATCTTTTAAAATATTCTAAAAGCTTTGAAACCCTAAAAAATCCTTTCAAAATCTTCAAAATCCATTAATTTTTTTTTGGAATCTTGTAAAATACCCTAAAATATTTCAACTCCTCAGAAATCTATTAAAATTTTTTTGATCTTCAAAGTCCTAGGAGATCCAATATCATCGCTTATATCTGGTGAAATCCTTAAAAATCCCTTGAAATGCTTTGAAATCCCGTAATAAATTCTAATTCTCTTAAAATTTCTAAAAAAATTGTAAAAAAAGTGAAATCCTCTGAAATCAGATGAATCTTTTTGAAATCCCTTAAAATCCACTAAAATCTTTGAAATTCTCTGAAATACCTTGGAATCTTTTAAAATACTTTAAAAGACTTGAAACCCTATAAAATCCTTTCAAAATTTTTAAAATCCATTACAATTTTTCAAATCTCTTGAAATCTTGTAAAATACCATAAAATATTTCAAATCCTTTGAAACCTATCAAAATTCTTTCAATCTTCGAAGTCCTTGGAGATCCTTTAATATCGCTTAGGTTTATAATTGACGTAATTTTTAACTTCAGAAACATTCATTTTGAACAGTTTAAACTTTGAGTTACTCAACAATTAGGGGTTTAAATTTGAAACTGTGTTATTTAAATATGAATTCATTCATTTTTTAATAGTTGAAATTGAAATCAGTCAATTTTAAACGTTTTCGACTTAAAAATGTCCTAATTTCAATTTGAATAAATGAAAACTTTGAATACGGATTAACGCAATTAGAAATTATTCAGTTTCAAACGTTATTAATTTAAAATTGTGTTACTGCAAAGCTTTAATGAGAAATTATTCAATTGTTAATGTTCTCAATTGAAATGGTACAATATTTTATAGTTTTTAATTTCTATTTTTATAAGTTTCAGTGTGATTAAAATTGAAAGTAAAGAGCGAACTTTTGAGAAACACGGAAAAAGTCGATTAGTCCCATTTTTCTTCAAGAAGTCGCAGAAAATCGAAAAAAGTCGAAAAATTCGCACGATCTGAGCCCTGTAATTTAATTATTATATTAAGACTTCAAAGTAGTCGAAAATTTCAAAAAATCCATTTCTTTTTTAAAATTCCATTCCTTTTCCAGGTTTTCCAGGTCTTCCAGTTCTTGTAGCAGCCCTGAAAATGTATAAATAAATAAAAAATCTCGGGGAGTAAGTAGAAATAAAAAGACGTGTATACTTGTAATAAATAATTCTGTAATAATTTAACTCGTCTATGCAATTTTTCTTTGTAATATAAAATACATGGTTTTCGAAAGACCTTACTCCTCTATCCTATGTGAAACTAGATAAGGACCTGTCGTGACGCGCGAGTGGATTCGGAATAGTAAATTTCTCTCCAGGCCAAAACTGAGAACTATTAAACTAAATAGTACATTAAAATACAATTTTTCGCTGGGGTCTTTCAGTCTGTAAATTAAAAAGCAATCCACTCATTCAACGTCGTTTATGGGAAAGTCGAATCCGTTAATCTCGGACTGAACTGGGAACGTATTACTTTAACTAACTAATTAATTCATTAATTGGCAGTTTGCGACTCGAGTAGTCACCTTCCGATTCCTTTACCGGCAGACGGAAGTCGAAAATTTCACAAATTTTTCGTCGCAGACTCTCGAGCGATGCATAATTTATTTACAAAACTCAGCGTCTTCACGATTTACTTTACGAATTGCAATTTCGTTTCCAACGCTAAAGTCTCTAATATAGAGACTTTCTTTCTAATCTACAAAAGAACAAAATGCACGCAAAAGGCTTACAAATATTTACAATTTACATGTAAGTAAAGCACTCTCGTGTTTTGTTTTTTCTTCGCTAGGTAGAATTGACGTGATTAAAAATATAGATTTCTTTACGTTGTATTAGCTAATAATTCTTAAGGTTCATTTCGTCGTATGATTAAAATATATCTTCTCGCTGAGAAGGAATTTCAACCTTTCACGAGGAAATTCACTCTTGAAGGTAAACACACACTATTTTTGTACCTCTAGCGCAGTACGTGAATATACACTGAGAAAAATGTTGACAAAAAATTTTTGTTAGCATATCAAAAATTTTTGTTGGCTTAACAAAACGTTTTAGTGGATAAGGGGGAGTTGTGGACCACTATTCCTACATTACCGACTTTGAGAACATTCTACAGCTAAAGTGGTACATGTCCGTGCTAAGTTTCTATAATGTTCTCGAAGGTTATTAAATTAGTCCCCAATATTTAGAGAGAAAACAATAAATCATCCTTGTTTTTATAGAAACTTAGCACGGACATAAACCACTTGAGTTGGCAAACGATCTCGAAGTCGATAAGGTAGGAATCTTGGCCCAGAACTCCCTCTGCCTACCTACTCGTTTTGTTGAACCAAGACAAACTTTGTTTTACGAATATTTCTTTCAGTGTTAAGAATTTTCAAGATTAACATTCCGATTTCATTCACAAAATTTTTACACGTGTACATACTTAATAAAGATTATCGGAATCGCTCAGAGTGATGATCAATGCTGATTAGAATATTTTCAAGTTTCCAAACCACATGAGATTTGGTCAAAACGGTCTTTTTGACAACGAAGAATTTCTCTAGCCTCACAATTCCACAGTCATAATATGAATAAATATATTTCTAAAAAATAATTTCTAGGCTTCTTTACATTTTTTTTGCTAATCTGAAATTAACGTTTTTTTCAACTTCCCTCGTTTTGGTAATTTACCAAGGGCATGTATAAGGTACCCTGAAAAGGGGAAATATTTGCAAAATCTAGTGATTAGTAATACTATGAAATTCCTCAGTTATCAATGACACGTTTCGAATTTTTTTCACTTCATTCGAATGTTTTGGCTCAATATAATTGATAGATGTTAATATTATGCTTTACCGACTACATTAAGAACGTAAGATAAGAATTGCATGTGAAAAAAAACACGAGTAATTCGTAATACTACCTACGGTAAAATCCACTTTTCACAATGTGATTCACTCTCTATTTTAAAATCCACTATGGTGGGGCTGAATGAACTTGGTTTTAAATTATACATTATATATTTTGAAACTCCAAAAATTTTATACAAGGTATTAAATTTATGAAATTTTCAGATAAAATTCATCAATATTTGAAACTTCAATTTAAGAATTTATTGATGAACTTTTCAAATTTCATAATAAACTGTTTGAATTCATTAAGTAGGTTTTTTAACACAATAGTAATAAAGTAGACGATCATTATTATCAGCAAGTTTGACAAAATGTCGAAAGATGCAGCAAACTACAATGAGCATCGTCTTAATTATTCTCGAGTTTGAAAATATCGTAAATTTATTTTCCCACTTCATCTTGCCCTTTTGCAACATTATAGACACAATTTACCACGATTTTGATTGTAATTTGCTGCATTTTTTCAAATTTTCAGTAGAAAAATTATATTAAAAGCGACAATAATAAATAAACATTGCAGCTAATAATAAATATATTTTACTTTATTAAATTTTGTATATAAAAACAAAATATTTTCATGAATTCAATACCTTGTATCAAATTTGTGAAGTTCTAAAATGTATAATTTATCATTTCAAATAATTTTTAGTGAAAATTATGTTTTTAGATTTCTTCCAATTACTTTTTGTTGTATTAAACATAAAAATGGACTTTTTTCAGAAAGGGCCCCATGGATTTTTGTTTTTGGTTTTAAAATGCCCCTGGGATTAAAGTTGGTTCAGCCCCCACACTTACAATTAAACTAATTCAATTTCTAATTTGAAATTTCGGATTTAATTTGAGTTTTTTTGTGTATAGATCTCATCACGAAAAGAGGACAGAATGAATTTTGTTTCGCCGTAAATATCTCTTTGGTCACACGATAGTGTCTCGCTTAGTGTATAAACAATCACATATACGCACACTTTAGAAAAATAACTACATAGTTTTTGCTTCCATTGTATTAAAAAACTCTTGTCGGGATGATCAAATCGAAGAAAAAAAACACTGAACAGGGTGGGCTGCAAACCCCGAATTTTTCAAACTAGAAACGACAAAGAGCGGAAAAGTTGCCTTTGGAGAAGGAAAATCAAGGGCAAAAAATTTTTTTGAAATCAGTTAATATTTTACCCTCGCGAATCGGGGTCGAAGTTTCAATTTTTAACAAATTAGAAATTTTTTAAAAAACTTGTGTTGAAGATAGAATTTTTTTAAAATGCACAAAAAACATGTTTTTTGGTTTAACCTGAAACAATCTTACGTCCAACAGAAATTTCAACATAAATTTTTTTTTGGTCTCGACTTGGCTTCCCCGAAGGCAACTTTTCCTTGTTTTCAACGTTCCAGTTTTTCTGATATGCGCGTTTTTTTTTCTTCGCTATAATACAAAAAAATTACGTGACATCCCATCAATGAGGCACGTAATTATTTGAGATTCTGTTTCTTGACGTGTCTACTGGTATAAATAACGCTTGCATACTTTTTATAAGCAGCTGACAAATGCGGTTGTTCGATATCTTCAATGTAGTTTGAAAAAATCAAGAAATAATTCAAGTTTTGAAAAATTAGATTCTATTGAAAAATAGAAATCTGGAACTATTCAAAAAATTTTGTTTTCCCTTTTTCGCAAATCAAAATTAAACACTTAGAAGCAACTCTAATTCTAGCATTTGCAGAAAAAACGTGGGTTTCAGAAAAATATACCGAGTTTCGATGGTACAAGCAGAACTTGGAGGACTTTGCTCTTCGACGTTTCAAAATTCAAGTTCATGTCAGAACAAAATTTTGGAGATCTGTTAAAAAAACATCCAAGCCCGAATAAACCAATTACTTTCTTAAAAAACGAAAGCGGAGACTTGAATAACAAAAGTTTAGTCGATGCATAAAATCAATTTAGAAAACAAATTAATAATGTAAAATTAAATTTTGAAACGTGATAGAAACCAGAGTTCTAAAATTCTCGACAATTGACAATTTGTGAATATTTTAAAGAATATAAGACATGAGAATGACAACTTAAGGACCAATTTTTCGACATTCTATTTTTACCGATTTCAAGTAATTTAGAACACTATTTATAGGTACATATTAGGAATATATAAAAATCTTTTCTTTCGCTTAAAAACTGAATTTTAAAACTATGAGAATGACAACTGGATAACAACCATTTGGGTTTTCCGCCCTCAAACACAAAATTAAGAAAAAATGTTTTTCCTCCCAGAAAGATTGTCAATAATGGCCATATACTTCTATAATTTTGCAGTAAATTTTCTATCATGTAGTATAGAAATAATTTTATTTCGGTCCTTACCCAGTGGAAATAACTGATTTGATCAGCGAAGGCTACTGATAAGACTATTCAAAAAGAATGATTTAATCAGTGAAAGTTACAGTTTAGATAATTCAAAATGACTGATCAAATTAGTGAAAGCTACTGGTTAGAATATTCAAAATGACTGATTTTATTAGTGAAAATAACTCATTAGACCATTCAAAATGAAGCTGAGAGCTCTTGATAAGCTACGAATTCTCGAGAACCTAAGAAGCTTATCAGAGTCTGAAAAGGCCTCTTAGCGCTTAGGTTCTCTAGACTTCTCAGCTTCTCAAGACTTCTCAAATGCACCGCATTCTGAGACGAGTGAAAGACCCAACGCTAGTTTAGATCATTCAAAATGACTGATTCGGCCAGTGGAAGTTACTGATTAAATCATTCAAAATGAATGTTATCAGTGAAAATCACAGACTGAATCATTCATAATGACTGATTTCATCCGCTTTATTTGAATACGTCGAAATTGATTGCGAAGTAGTCACTTTTGACTGCTTCAATTCTAGAGTGGCCGTTGTCATTCTCATGTCTTCATTTTCTCTTCAGAACTCTAATCGAAATGGCAAAGTGTAAAATCCCAGATAGAAGATGTCAAAACTTAGATACTATATGGATACTCAGCGAGGTATTTTTTAATAGGAGGTGGGAGTTCATACGTAGGTAATTGGTATGAATTGACAGCTAGCCTCGCCAGATGCGACAGTGACCTGACTTCCTTAACTAGAGGTGTAGTCAAATAAATCTGTCTTCTAGCTCCACTGTTGCAGTCGAGCCAGACTTCTCTCTTCTCCTTCTTCATTTTCGAATACATCACATAGTACTCGATCATCTTGATCGGGCAATCGAAAAGCGGCATTATCGTCGCGAATCTGGCTACCGCGTCGAAGCGAAATTGCCCACGATAGTGATGAACTCTCACAGAAGTTGCACCCTTTGGAATCTGAACAGTAACTGTGAAAGTGAAGCGTTTATCAGAGCTGTCTCTAATTAGCCAGGATCCGACAGAAGCTCCCTTCACAAGTTCTTGGCTCTGCTTCCAGCTGAGCTCAGGATAGTACCAGCCAGTAGTCATCAGCATCCTTTTCACCTCGCAGAGTCTGGGTGTGTCCTTATCCATTAAAATAGTGTCAAAGCTCCAGGGACTAGGCATCAACCAAGAAACAGGAGTACTAGGTGACTCTCTGCTTTCTAAATTCGTGCCGTTCATTCCATAATTTGAATCAGGCTGGATGATTCCCCCGCCGTTGAAGTTATTCCAACTCCTGCTGCTGGTGGTCTTCGAAGAATTGTCAGAATTAGCAGTAGAGTTCTTTAAGGAGTTGGTCGAGGCAGTGAAGTTAATAGTGCACTGGCCTAAATTCGCCGGAAGCTGAAGAGTCGCGTTCACCGAAAGCTGAAGAGGATTGGATCCTTGGACCATCATTACTTGAGATGTGTGACGATTGTTGTTGTGGCAACAACAGACTTGACAGACCTGTTGTCGATCGATCGAACTCCCTGCTCGGTGACAGTTTGAATTTGAGAATCTCCTCCTGGGACAGGAAAAGCTGCTAGTCCTCGTTCCAGGTAGTTCCTGACACCCGCTAGGAGTCTGGTCCTTGCAGGTTAAACAGCAACATTCGTTTTCGACTAGGTTCGGACTTGGGAGATCCCGAAGTTCCTCTTCATCCAGGATTGGCGAGAAGTCAGGAATTTCGGTGGAAAGCTGGTTCTGCAAGGTGAAGCCCTCTCCTGAGGGCATCATTTCAGTCGGAGACTGGAATAAAACTCCAGAGTCTATACACTCGACGAGACAACCTCCGGACTGAATTCTGGGAGTCGTGATGGTAACGCCGCCACCAGTGTGGTCTCCATTCGTGATCATGTGGTATCCTGTTTTGGAGAGTTTCACGTGACTGGTAGCGGAAGAAGTTTCCCCGTTCAACGGATTCAGCTGAGGATTCCTGGCGAGGTCGAGGAACGACTTGAGGCCAACCTGATCACCAGTTTGGATAATCGTCGGCCCGTTGATAATCGTGGGTGCATTGATGAAGCAACTACCATTCTCGTGAGTAAATCCTCGGGAAACTCGGAGTCCTCCACCGCTGAAAAAGTCCTTGTACTCCGTAGAATCCGCGGCCATCAGTCTGTTACTCTCTTCTAGCTGCGTTGCCGGGTTGCAGCATCCAGGAGCCGGAAACCGGTGTTGGCAGTTCGGACACATCACCGTCAGCATCTTGGGCGATGGCATTCCCACTTGTCTATCTCAGCATTACCGACAAATCACAGTCTGTAACAAGAAACAAAAGAAACATGAGATACTGCTCGGCTCGGGTCATTAGACATCCTACTGTCTAGTGGGTGTTGATTCAGAGGAAAATTTGTCAATTACATACAGACCTCACAGTCCCTATGGGATAACCAATAAAGTACAAAGGGTGCTTTTTCACGCTCATAGGGTACTTTTTCACGCCTACAGGGTAACCCTTTTTTTATAAAATAGGACACGGTGGGGCTGAACAAAATTGAATTGAAAGGTGCTTGAATATGGGTTCTTCTGGTTGATTATGGTTCCCTGGCATCCTATGAAAGGTTTCAGACTGAATATAAAATCATCGCCTGAGCCCTTTTTGATAAAAATCAATTTTTGTGTTTCAAAAATTATGAGATGTTGAATTTGCGTACAAGTTGATGGCAAAAGTTACATTAAAATTAAAAAGTAGTACTACGTATACTGGTTAACTTTTTTTAATTTTGAACTTTTACCTAAAACATTTTTAATACAGAAATTGTTAATGCAAACGCTCAAATATTTACAGGTATAAAATGGAAGCTTTCAATATTTTATAATTCAATTATTTTATTCTTATCGTTTCCAATTTAGAATTGTTAAACTTCAAACGCTTTCGATTTCAAATTAATAAGTTCTGGCCGCTTTAAGCTTAAAATTGCCAAAACATTAAGACTCAATTTTTGTTCGAAATCGTCTTTTGATATTTGAATTAAAAGTTTTTTAAGCCTTAAGGCTTTCACTTTGAAATTGTGCAATTTGAAACTATTTACATTCAAAACCAAACAATTGTACATAGTAAAATTGGTTTAATTCTCAATAGAAAAATTATTCAAGCTCAAAAACTTTTATTTATATCGATCATTTTTGAAAAATTGAATCTGAAATTATTCAATTCTCAATGCCTTCAATTTTAAATTATCCAATTATTCTAATTAATGCAATTATGTGATTTGACACGTGATTTTTGCATTTATTTCTAAACTTACACTCATTTTGTGTCATTTTTATCAGGAAGAAAATTAGATTTTTATTCTACTGAACGTGTATGCAATCCATTTTATTAGAAAAACAATAAGGCTTCCCGAAATAAAAAAAACTCAGGCTACCGACTAAAAATAGGGTACTATAGGGACCAAATCTTGAAAATAGGAGACTTTAGACACCAAATCTTGAAAACATGGGACTTTAGGGATCAAATCTTGAAAACAGAGGACTTTACGGACCAAATCTTGAAAATAGGGGATTTTAGGGACCAAATCTTGAAAATGGAAGAATTAAGGGACCAAATCTTAAAAAAAGGGAACTAATGTAATCAAATCTTGAAAATAGAGGACTTTATGGACCAGATCTTAAAAATAGGGGATTTTAGGGACCAGACATTGAAAAAAGGGGATTTTAGAGACCAAATCTTGGAAAAATCCATGTTTTTCCAATCAAATTCCTGGACTCATTCCGGTTTTTTAAATTATATAAATACTACACAACAAATACTGGTTATTGGGAGCACTACAAGATAATAAAGGATTTTCCCAGAAAGCAAATTGGGTGTTGATTTATCATCGGCTGATTGTGTGCCACACATTTTTCTGGAGAATAAGTAAAAAGCTTATAAACGTAGAGTCGTTTTCCGTGTAGAACAAAAAAGGTCTTGTCTGGCTTCCGAGATTCGGTTCGATCCAATCGAGGACATTTGGAAAACATTCCTTGGAAGTCGATCAGCAGTCTTGACCGGAGGAACCGGGAGCATTAAGGGTTTTCGAGAACTCCTAATGTTCCCGGTTACGTGGAACGCCATGGTCTGACCTCGTAAACAGGTACAGTCTTCGTCTTCCTTCGGCTTACAAAGTCTACGAAAAAAGGTGACGTTTGGGCAAAACCCATGAAACAAGGGTATGAAGGTCCCAATTTTTTGTCAGTTTACAAAATTTATGCAGAGAAAACGGAAAATTATAATTCGATTCTACCTCGCTTCGGGGAAAGGCTGAAACCTGTCTTGGAATATTAAATTGGGAATAGAAATTGAATTATAAAGAGAATTATAAACAGTATCATTAATTGTATCCAAAATTAAATTTATAGCTAAACAATGCACCTTTTTTTATAAATCTTATGAAAAATTATAGTTACTGCTGGATTTTTTTGGTCTCTCTAATCCCACGCTTTACTTCAGAAAACCACAAGCTCAAAGTGGACCTAATACAATTGTCGCGAAATAGCCGTAATTTAATGGACAAAAATGTTTTAAATTTCGGACCAGACATCTTTTGTACATCCTAACATTTCAAGCAAAAATATTCCTTTTCTAACAAAATAGATGAATTTTTAACCAAATAGTTGAATTTTCAACAAAAAAATTAATAAATAAATAAATGTTCAACCAAGAAGATTAATTTTTTACCAAAAAAGACGGATTTTCAACAAAATACATGAATTTTCAACCAAATACTTGAATTTTTAACTAAAAAGATAAATTTTGAACCAAAAATGGAATAGTTAAATTTTCAGTCAAAAAAATTAATTTTCGATGAAATAGTTGAATTTTTAACTAACAGATGAATCTTCAACCAAATAGTTGAATTTTCTACCAAAAAGATGAATGTTCAACGAGAAATATACTAGTTGATATTTCAACCAAAAAAAAATTTTTATTTTACATCAAAAACAGTCGATTTCAACCAAAGCGACGAATTTTCAAGAAACGAGTTGAATTTTGACTAAGAAATATTTTTTGCTCAAGAAAGAAAAATTAAACCAAACTGTTCAATTTCAAGGTTGTTAGAAAATTCAATTTCTTCTCCAATTATTTTAATAATTTATCATTAATTAATTAATTATTAATTATTAATCAATGATATTATTGAATTCTAACATTTCTAATTAATATTATTATACAATTTCTAAAAACTACTAGAATTATATTCATATTATTTTCATTAGTGAAAAAAATCAATTTGTAACAATCGAGGCGTTAAGCACTCTCGATTTTTGAGTGCATACCAGATTTCAAGATTTCAAAGATTTCAAAAGATTTCAATTTCAAGAAGATTTCAAAATTTCAGAATCTTAAATTGAATTTTGAAACCTACACTAATTATGTGCCCTTTTTATCATGAGTTTTGAGTTTCAATTCAAAATTGCTTAAGTTTTAATGCCTTCAATTAAAATTTGCTTATTAAGGTTGAATACTTTAATCTAAAATGATTTAATTTCTAACGTTTAAAATTCAAAATTGTTTAATTTCAAACGCAAATTTTTTAGTATTATAGGTTTCTATTTGAAAAATTAATCGCACCTTCAAAAAAAAAGGAGAAAAAATGTTTAAAATTCTCAAATATAGGGATTATAGGGGATTTTGAGAAAAATGAGGAAAAAAAGAGAAAAAATAGGGAAAAAAGTGGAAGAGGGGACTGACTGTGATCCCTGCTAACACAATTGTTGAGTAAAAAGCCGTAATTTTTGCTTGAATTTTATAGTTGGCTGTCGTATCGACAATTCAATTCAATTAAGTCAATTTAATTCAATTAATTTAGAGGAAAATATAAGGGAAAAAGGCGGCAAAATAGGGAAAAAGGTGAATAGGGGACTGACTATGATCCCTGCTCACACAATTGTCGATTAAAAAGCCGTAATTTTCGCTTTGAGAAAAAAAGGGAAAAATGAGATAATAAAGAGGAAAAATAGGGAAAAGGGGGAACAGATGGCTGACTGTGATCCCTGCTAACACAATAGTCGAGTAAAAAACCGTAATTTTCGCTCTCAGAAAGATAGGGAGAAGAAAGAGGAAAAATAGGGAAAAGGGGGAATTGAGGGCTGACTGTGTCCCTGTTGACACAATTGTCGAGAAAAAAGACGAGAAAAATAGGGCAAAAAGAGGAAAATGGGGAAAACCGAGGAAAAGGAGACTGACTGTGACTCCTGCTAACACACTTGTCGATTAAAAAGCCGTAATTTTCGTTTTGAAAAAAAAAATAGAGGAAACAAAGATGAAAAATAGAGAAAAAGGGGAATACTGACTGTGATCCCTGCCAACACAATTGTCGAGTAAAAAACCGTAATTTTCGCTTGAATTTTATAGTTGGCTTTCGATACGACTATACTAGAAACTCGTAAATTTGGTTGGATGGTCCTGAGAAAAGCAAGTAACCGGACTACAACCAGCTTGAGACGTTCAGGTACTATCGAGCTCGTTTTCTAGAATTATTTGACTTTTCTAAGGTTTGATGCACGCGATCAGCTGAATATAACGTCAAACTACGGAACTATGCCATTTTTTGACGATTTAAAACGAGCATAAGCCCATCAGCTGACTCGAATCGCGTGAGTGAACCCAGAGAAGCCTTCGAGCGAACTTTTCTCGGTAACTGTCGTTCGCAGTTTCGCCAATTGTACTCAGCGAGAAATCGCAATTTCAATAAACAAAGAGATTACTTAGCTGAGTGTATTCTAAGAACCCAAGAGGCAGTTGTGAAAATAAAACAAAAATTAGAAAAAAGTATCTATTTTTCAATAGGAAAAAAGGATAATTGAACATTTTTAAAAGTTGTTGAACAAAGAGGATGATTGCGGCAACAATAGAGTCTCCTGGTCAGAATAATAACAATAATAATAATTCTTTAATCGCACGAAGCGCGAGGTTAAGTCGGCCGATAACCTCGTGTCGTTTCCTTGTAATTGCCGGGTGTGAGATAATTACCCGCCACTGAATGAGGAGTGAAAGGGAAGCGCTGGCTCAATGAATCCAAGAAAAGAGAAAAGTCCGGTCAAGTTTTCAATCGATGAGCATTAAACATTCCCCACTTATAGGCTTATTCTATCATTAGAAAATTCTTGGATTCGAAACAATGTAGTGAACAAGTGGTAATTAAGGAGATTGGACAACTGTCTGGAGTTTCGTCACTCGATTCTCGATTCGCTGAGACTGCTCACGAAATCTTCCCTATTCGTGACATTAGGATGAGATCACTGCCTTTTACAGGAAAGTAGATTTACTTGTCTTATTTCTATTTTATGGAGGAAGAGGTTATTATTGGAAGAAATGATATCATGCGGATGTTGTTTATTACTTAACTCTTGATCGAAGATCCGTTAGAGAAAAAGGCTCAAACAATGGAGCAGATATGTATCTTCAGGGATAAAAAATAGCGTCAATAGAGGCATTTATTTTGAAAAATAGTAGCAAAATAGTGGCATGGCATTTTTTGAAGTGTAAACTCTTCTTTGATAAATGTAAATAATTTGTAAAGTATAGTGCAAGAAACTGAAGTTGTAACAAAAAAGTTGGAGAAATGGGAAAAAAAAATTATCTGTAATGAGTCTAAAGTTCGCCATGTTTACAAAAAATGCAAGAATTTTTTTCCCTGAATTCAATGCCAAAAGGACCCCAAAAAAGTTTCAGCCCTCCAGCGAATGTGGAACCCACCCTAAATCAACCCCTAAACTTTAAAAAATTATGTAAAAAGACACTGATTTAAAAAATCAAAATGTTTTCGCTGATAATGGCAGCACAAAAATCTGTTTTAGGGAAAAAAGTGAAATATACCAAAAACTTTTTCTAGAATAAATCACTGAAGAGGGCCCATACATGGAGCCGAAGCGTCTGACCCCAAAGCCACAAAACCCAAAATTAATATCATTTTTGTATAATTTTGTTGTATATTTCTTTTATATTATCTATAGTTAATTCCCACAAATATGACAATTTCCTCCCCAACTATTTTCTTTTAAATTCTGCAAAAATTAAAAGTAAATAAAGAATGTATAAGATGATGGAGTCGGTCTGATTCCGAAACGTTATTGTACAAATTTTGAATAAAATAGTCTGCAAGAAGTCGGAATAAATCCAGCAGCAGACAGGCAGACATGAGAGTGGAATTGTGAAATTGAATACCTCGACTGCTCCATACACTTAAAAGAATGGTTGAAAATTACCACATTAATCATGGTACAAAACGACATAAAAATACCAGTGATTAACATGGTAATTTTACACTCATGAACAAATACACAATGGTTGGAATTTACCACGTTAATCACTTGTATTTTTATGTTCACTGATTTGCGTGTTAATATTACATTTTTACGGTAGAATTGATGTAAAAATTTTGAAATTCCATCGTTAATCGCTGCAAACTCAAAATAAACCACTTTTTTACAGTGTAAGCAACATTTTAGGTAATACTAGAAACGGTTTGATTCATGTGGGATGATTTCCATGCAGCAGACAGACGCAGGCATGAGAGTGGAATTTGTAAAATTGAATTCCTCGAAAGCTCCATGCACTTAGCGCGTTACCGATAGTGAACACTGGACATGGAACATGAAAGGCTGCGGCTTCGACGGGGTCCTTTATGGACTTGAAACGAGCGCTTCATCAATAGAATCATTCCAAGAATCACGACTGCTGCAGCCTTTCATAGATAGATTATCGCGACGGATTGCGAGAATCGCATGGCGAAATCAATCCTTCGACGATCGGACTGCGTATAGTCCGCGTGCCATGAGGTTCATTTCCGCCTCCGGCACTTCCCACGTTTAACCCTACAACTTCCTATCCTTCTAATCCCAGAAAACAGGATGACGCCATTGATTCAACCTCCATTATTCCATTTTTTCCTTTACCTTCTACTTCTAATCGCTGCTACTCCAAGAATCGTTAATTTTATTCCCCATTTCAATCGGCTTCAGAATATATCGGTTCTATTTAGTCTTACGTATTATTATCCAGAAACAAGTGATTTGGTGGTTTGGAACGTTTCTGGATGAATTATTCAAAGGACGTTCCCTTTTGTGAAATGCTTCCAACCTGGCGATTTTCTCCTTGCAAATGTTCTACCTTGTCACGAGACGTGATCGTTCTCCACATGGTTCGCAAATTTATGCATGACTCGGGAAAATGCAACCAGTTGCTCCTGCTAGCTACAAGTTGTTGAAAATTAGAGGATTTTCTTTCTGTTTCGAAGGCTGTTGTATAAATATATAATGATGATAATTTTTTCTCGTTTTTAACCACTGCTAACAAAAAAAAACATAACATAAAACATTTTATTTGTTATCGTATTTCCGCATCCAAGAGCTCCAATTTGAGCCATCCCCGAAGAAAATCGGACTCGAAGAAAAGCTTCTACTATTGTGATTTAAAAAAACCAAATTTCCTCAGTTTTCTCATTTCTCAAATACTGTTTTCCAAAAACGAAGAATATAACGTAGCAAATTTTATTTTTCATCCAACATCAACATGCCAACAGCTTCAATTTGAACTAGCACCAAAGAAAATCGGGTACAAAGAAAAGCACAATGTTCTAAAAAATCCATTTTTCTCACTTGCAGCCCTGTTTACGCTTTATCTTCAGAGGAAGATGCACATATGTCCAGTCTATGTAAAAAAAGAAATGTTCGCTTCCTAAATCAGAAATACTAAAACTGTAATTGGCTAGGTGGGAACTGAATGTTTCCAATAATTAGATAAACCTACTTGGGAGCGAATTAATTGGACTTCAAGGATAGAAAATGGGTGATATCCTTTTGAGGAATTATCCACTCGATTCCAATCGATCGGAATGCCTTAACTGTGTCGTTTAATTAACGCCATACTTCACACCAGTCACGTGACTCCCGGGTATTTCCATCTGTTTTCTATATGTATTCTGCTAACAGGTGAATACAAGATTTCTAGCTTAGCGAATCGTTAAGAGAAAACCGTTAGCTGCCACATTTTCCTTCGTGGAATTATCGATCTTACTGCGATGTTAAATGACTCGATTCGATCATCGCGTGAGAAAAGACGCAGGCAAAGAAAGAATTAAATTAATTCAAAATTATACATGTCTCATTAAAATTTGAAATATGGGAAAAATGGCCCCATATCCGATTTCGGAGAAATGAAAGAGGAGATTTACCAGGATACAGAGGGTAGAAAAAGAGATAAGAAAGGGCGAAGGAGCATGGGAGACAAGTGATAGGTTGTCCTCGTTAAAATTAAGTTCCTCGAAGTTCTTATGACTCTGTACTCACTGTCGATACCAGAGATTAAAGGCGGTACTTTGCCATCTGTTTCGGAGTTAAACTGAAACGACAACTGACATCCCTCTTCTCTTTATCTTTAATTTTATTACAGGAAACGAGTAAAAGGTTCCTCAAAAACCAACTCATAAAAATAACTTTCAGTCGATTTAGATCAATCTATTTGGTTTGAAGAATAAATGACAGTACCAAAAAGAACCTCGCTTTTTGTTTTTCAAAAATAATTTGAGGTTCCTCGAAAATATTAAAGTTGCGTCCTAAATGGCTTTTTAATCTAATTTAGCTTTAATATCTTTTCTTAGTAGTCACTAGTCATGTGACATTTTATACAGAAGTCAAAGCAATCATTTACCAATTTACAGTTCACCACAAGTTTGCTTCCTACCAAGAATTGACTTAATAGTTGCATTATCTTCTTAAAAATCGGCAGTAAACGTGATTACTACAATGTGTGATTCAATGTGATGGACTTCTTGGTTTTACGAGAATTCATTTGTCATATCTCTGACATTCTGGACTCTGGAGAGTTATGAAGGTGATTACGAGTCTTACCACATACAAAGTTCGATCATTCTTCTTGCATAAAAGTATAAAATATCTTGCATAAAGATCACTTGCACAAATCCTGCAAATTCTAGATGAATAAAAAGTTGGTGGTAATGACTAGTAACTATAGACTGATGTATTTCTTCGTTCCAAGATTATCTAGAACAAATTACAAACTCTTCTATCTTCAAGTTTTATCGATATTGAAACTTTCTCCGAACTTTGTAATAATTGTAATGATTCACTTGAGTGGAAAAAGCTTTAAATGAGATTTCTTTTTCATACTTCTGCTAGTGTATACTAGGCCACATAGTGGGAGAAAATCGCATTTTGTGGAAAAAATACGATTTTCACAACTTTTTTATTTTATGTGATGAATACACACATCGTTTACATGAAAGCTGGAAGTTTTCAAAACACATTAAACATGTCGAGATTTTGAACATTTTAATAAGATTTCTGGTATTATAAAATTAGTGGTTTTTTAATGTTCGATATTCCATTGAGTTCAAACTTATCTCAAGCAACCAAAAATGTCTTAAAATTAATTTAAATTGATAACTTCTCATCAGCTTTTTATGTACACTTGCCTGAAAAAACAAAACAATGCATTCATTTAATTTCGTGTTTACTATTTTCCTATTTGAGAAGGTTGTTCATTTTTACGCTTATGTAACAAAAATTGATTAAATGACAATCCACTTTCTATTACTTCAGACGCATTTAGACGGAATTACACTATTATATCATTTTTCCCTGAGGCATAAGTTGACAAATTATAGTAAGTTTGGGTGCGGATATTTGAAGATACGGTTAGAGGCCATCCATAAATTATGTAACGCAATTTCTCGTGAATGTAATCCTTCCGTATGTAACGTTTTCTTCTGACTTTTCTGTAATTTTTCGCCATGGTGTAACACTAGACTAGATACCCCCCCCCCACCCTTCAAAAAAAAGTTACGTAAATTCTAGATGGCCCCTTATTGTGGAGTGTAACAAAAGTGACTGAAATCTTCAATGAGATTAAGTATTGTTCCGTAAATAAAATTCCTGTTAGTTGTGTATAAAAGTGAGTCATTTCGACATCATAATAGGGTGTATAATGAAAATGTTTCATAATTTAACAGAATTTTCAAGTATGATGTCCCCCTTGGTGCCTCAAAAATTTCCGCCTCTGACTTTTTTATAATTAAATTAAAATCTGAAACATCTGTATTGCTTACCCTGTAATTTCCATTACAATCGGTTCGCTCTTGTAACTTTCATAGATTTTTTACCGAAAAATGACATTTCCTTTCCAAAAAAAAATTCTTCACTTCAAAAATTGTAAAATTTTTTGTATCTACAGTTTTAGCTGATTTAGTTGAGTTTTCTGTTTCAATTTATTGAAAGGAAGAAAGGAATTGAAAAAAACAACAACAAGAAATCAACGATCAAATTAGGACAGCGCACTCCCAAATGTATCTATTCAAATTTTAAAAAATCAAAATAAAAGAAGAGGAAAGAATAAGAAGGCATATCCAAATCCCCTTCCTTCTTTCTTCTTCCCTTTTTTTATTTTATTTTTGTTTAAATCACAATCAAAAAACATTTTTAGAAATCTACCAACTTCTTGATGTTCATTCGACACCTTTTTCAAGATTTTAAAAAATAATAAAAATAAAAAAGAAGAGAGTAAAAAAGAAGAGAGAGAAAAAGAAGAGAGAGAAAAAGAAGGAAGGAGATTTGGAGGTTGCCTTCTATTTCTTTCCTCTTTTTTCATTATTTTTTTTTAATTTGAATAGGAACATCTGAAAAAGTCTTATGCAAATTTGATCGTTGGATTCTCGGTTTTTTCAATTACCAAGAATTTTGTAATTAAATTTGAATGTTGAACGTTAAAGAAGAATTTAAATTTTGATATATGTATTCTGAATTTAATTTCTTCAATTCTTACTATAGTGACTTTATCGTAAAAAAGTGACTAAAATTGATATGATAAGTCATACTAAGGTCATTAAGGTCATATTAATAAAGTGTAGGTCTTTTCCGGTTTTTTGATGTTTATTTAAATAATCGCCAACATGCTTCAATTTGGATCCGAGTCCCTTTCAAAGCGTGATTCTGAGATTTTGTAGTCAAAAGAGTTTAAATAAAAAAAGAAATAAATAAATAAAATTTTTTAAAAGTGACTCAAGTGACTGTGTGGCAGCTGTGAGAGTAGATATAACGCATAAAGACGTGAAGCCCTAAAAGCATGAAATTTGGAATCACGTTCGCGTTGGTTGTGCGCGTTCTGAGTAGTAAAATTGCTAATTAAAAGGAGATAACGATCTTGCAAATCTCGCATCCGCACATACCTTTCTAATTGCCATTTTTGTGAAAGTGACTTCTCGCGGCAAGCTACTTTTCTTCCCCTCCCACGACAATCGTTCAACTCATAAAGACTCGCTCAGAGCCTCTTAATGACTCTTACCAAGAAGCAAGTACTTTGTTTTCTCACTCTTTCCTTCTTCTATTCCTTTTAATGCCCCCTTCTCTCTTCTCTATTATACCTCTTAGTCTTTCCCCGTGTCATGTTGACGGCAAATTATAGGAATAATTGTATTTATGTAACACACTGGCTTTCTAAGAATAAACCAGTCGCAGTCGGGTTGAAATCCCGACTAAGAAAACTAGATATGGGCGATTCCACGCCAAGTACACAATTCAATGTTCCTGGCGTTTAAAAAAAAAATAGGTTTCACTTCTGAATATGAATTTTCTCTAAAACAGTAAATTTCATGCCTAGAAATAGCGATCACTATTCACGATTATTCTAAATATTATATTTTTCCTTTGATACTAGTTCACACTAGCGTTGGGTCTTTCGCTCGTTTTATTCGAGAAGTCTTGAGAAACTGAGAAGTGCCGAGAAGTCTTAAGAAACTGAGCGACGAGAGGTCTTCTCAGACTTGAGAGGGTCTGAGAGCTCTTGAGAGCAGTTGCGTACTCGAGAACTTGAGAGCTCAAAAATAGCGGGTTATTTGAGAAGTCTTGAGAAGCCAAGAAGTGCCGAGAAGTTTTAAGAATTTGAGAGATGAGAGGTCTTCTCAAACCCTCTGAAGTCTGAGAAGACCTCTCGTCAGATTCTCAAGAATTCTAAATAACCCGCGTACTGAGACGAGTGAAAGGCCCAACTCGAGTTCAAACAGTCAAAACGTCACGGTCTGGCATGTCCCTGACGCAGTTTCAAAAACGAAAGTTGATTTTTATAGTAAAACCAAATGAATAATATGATTACTCTTTATGTCTTCATATTTTCCAATTTATTACTTTTGAGAAAATTAAAAGTTTGATCGTGAAAAAGTTCTCAGATTTGTGCGTCATGGTCTGGCACATCAGTAAAAAGTAATTTTTTTCGAAAAAGGCGCGTCTAAAATTTAATTAATCCTTTTTTATATGAAGCTTCGCCCACTTTTCTAGATATAGTAACAAGGCTTGAGAAAGTAATTGAAAGTTATCAGAAATGACCAGTCGCTTACCGTAAATGACCGTTAATTGAACGAAAGAAAAATTGGAAAAACTAAAAACAATTTTTTATAAAAATCTTCTGAATACTTCGATTTTCTTCCGCCATTTTTAATTTCACATCATTCGTGTCAAATATGTTATCAGTTATTCCTGAAAACATTATTTTTAAAAAATGCCTATGAATTATGCTTGAGAATCTCCCATTTTCAAAACCTAAAACTTGCGCTGAATGTCTCTAGCTGAATTGTATAAATAAATGCAAACATTCTGGCGAAAACCTTTTCCAACCCGTTGGGTTTGAACTTCTTGACCCTAAGATATAACGATAACGTTCCATTCAATCTTACATCACGAAAAAAAAAAATTGAGAATTTTCGATACTCAAACTGTGCGCTTTGCGTGGAACCGCCCATATACGCGCGTGAGTATGATGATCGGACAAAGTTGAATGTATGAAATAATTTCTGATAATTGCGACTCGCTTGATTTTCCATGAAGAGCCTATTTCCATTTCTCGGGATTCTGTCACATCGATCTCGAGATAGGAGGAAATTGAAGACGCATAACGAGGGTTTATTATTCCCAGCTCGTTAAGGCCACTCGTTTATGGTCGATTGGTTCGAATAATAATGTGAAATAAGAGTGTTTCGCGATGACGAGATACTTTAGCATCAGGTGCTAAATTGTTATATCAGAATCGTACTCTGCACGCATCCGTGAAATTTTTTGTATCGTCAAATTACACACGGAAGTGCAAATTTGTGAGGAACGAACATTGAGGTTCAGGCAAAAGGTCCACTCGGAGAGACTACTTGAAACTTTTTCTTAAAATCGTCATCACATTTTCGTATCGAAGCACTCTTTTTGGAAAAATTAAATGAGACTTACGAAATTTTATTATTACTATTATACCATTAAGCCAAATCCCTTTCGGGGTAAGCGTAACTCGTTCGGTTCTCAGTCTCGTTGCACTACTGGGTATCAACGAATTTATATGGTAAGTTTGAGTACGAGATGTGTAGGAGACGGGAAAAGGATTAATTTCAGATCAATCTAGAAGTCATCGCGAATTGTTCATTCAAACGATATACTCTTTTCACAACACCGCTTCGACACGGGTCGCTGATTGATCTCTTTAGCAATCACCCCAGGTGAAGAGCTTCACAAAGTCATTATACTAATCCGCTAAGTAAATCTCTTCACGCGAGCCCATTAATATTCAAAATCTTTCGTTTCAGGCGTCACTCCTCTTCTTATAAACAATTGTCCTCCATACATCCCCCTCCTTGCATACATATTTTGCTTCCTTTACCACCATACATCGTTTAATGAAAGCTCTTGTATATCTACGACTCTTTATCTTTTCGCTTTAGAGCCTCATTCATTCATTCCAACCATTCTTTCTTCGATCTACCTCTAGATTGAGGAATCAATTCGAAGCCCAGTTCGTGTATTTTTGCCAATGCACTTTTTTCTGCGCCAATCGTGGCCGTTTCTTTTTTATCTCGGCGTTTAAACAGCCCAATAATGATGCACAGTACATTCCTGTTATAGTTTTACCCTTCTCCAAGTAATCAATGAGGATAATTCCTTCGAAATACCAAAATACTGTGGCCATCTCTTCCCAGCTGACAAAACAGTCTTCGTCTTCTTTGGTGCACTTTCACTAGGCAGTACTCACTGCTTTGACTGCTGCTTTGTCTCGGGGGTATAGTGGTGGATCCAGGTTTCGTCCATAGTTACGAATCGACGCAAAAAGCCCTGCGGGTTTCGACTGAACTTCGTCAAACATTGCGCTGAAACGTCTTTTCGATTGAGCTTTTGATCGAGTCAGCAATCGCGGCGAGCACATTCTTAACCTCCAGTTTTTCGCGCAAGACGCTATAGACTCGTTCAGTAGAGATGTCTGCAGCCTCAAAAATCTTACGCACCTTGATTCGGCGATCTTCCATAATCAAATGATGAATTTTTTCCACAATATCCGATGTGTGACCTCAACTGGGCGTCCGAAGCGCGCTTTATCTTTAGTCGTGGCTCGGCCACATTGAAATTCGTTTATCCAAAAATAAACGATGTTCAACGAAGAAGCAGACTTCCCGTAAACTTCGTCTAACTCGGCTTTGTTCTGCGCGGCCGTCCAATTTTTTAAATAAAAATGTTTTACCACTGCACGGAACTCTTCTTTCTTCAATTTTTGAAAAACTACTGACACGCTCACTTCAAACGTATACTCAGAGAAATTTCCTCTAAACGACAAAGGAATACATATACCGTAAAATAATTGACGGTCTTCTAAAGATGAAGTAAAACGATAAATAAAATAAAAAAAGATAAATACAATAAAAAATGATTTAAAAAACGATGAAAAGTGAAACGATTCTGCTTTTAAAGTATCCTACTTTAACCATTAGGGGACCGGCTTTATCGTTTAGAGGAAATTTCTCTGAGTGTATGCCAAACGCAAACTAAGCGTCGGTTTTGACTAAAGCTTGTTAGAGGATAGCTTGAAAAGTACGACGTCTTGGTCATATACTACAAAGTTCAACTAGGCGCCATCTAGCGGGAAAACCTACCTTACTTTTAAAACGAACCTCGTATATATTGAACATCCAGTAAGACGTCATCTAGCCTTGCCTAACGCCCTTCTCAATTAAATGTCAAAGCAATCACTCAGTTGTCCATTTACTCTTACAGTCACTATACTACCATTATATATTGCTTTCATTGACTTTAGAAGCCAACCATTTACTCCATACTCTTTCAGGACTTCCCAAAGTTTAGATTTATTCACCTCATCACAAGCTTTTTCCAGATCAACAAATGGACAGAAAACTTTTTTGTTTACCCTCAAACTTGTTTCTATGATCTGTCTCAAGCTAAATATCTGATCCGCACATGACGGGTCGCTAGCGCCACTACGCTACTGAATAGGATTAGTGAATAAGTGTCTCGTTTTAATTTATTGAAAGAAATTACTAAAATGATCTTTTTATTTTAACAATTGATTGCAGTGACTTTACCTTAAAAAAAGTGACTAAAAGTAACTTAAGTGATTGTGTGGCAGTCCTGGTAATGGTCGAAAAGTCAGACTAAAAAATCCCAAGTTTTAATATTGCAATGACTTTTTGAGTCAGAATTTGAAGAGAAGAAGGAAATTGGATCTCTGCCACCACTGTTTTCAACTTTGATAACATCAAAAGAAAATACTTCTATTCGAAAATATCCAAAGGAGAGAAAGACACTTAAAAATAGATGAGGAAAGGAATTCCAGTAAAATAAAAATAATTTGTACGACAATCCAGATTGGAGAGTTATCTGACCGATATCTTAAGACTTGAACGGAATCTATAAATATCCTGTTTCTTGTTGATGGAAGTTAACGAGATCTTATTATTTATCAAACAGAGAAAATTCCGAGGAGATTAACAATAAGCGACAATAATTTGAAGTTTAGAAAAGAGACGTAAATAATCATATCGTCATAACAAGGATTTCAAGATCGATTATGAACGTAAATAACATTCCGATTGCGCAACTTGATATTCAGGAATTTCAAAATCAAGTTTAAATGGTTTCAATTTGAAAAGATAGGATTGTTTTCAAATTTTTTAATGCTTTACAATTCCGCGGACATCCCAATTTTTTTCGGTCTAATTAAAAAAATTTACGAGTTAATGAAGAGTTATTTTTTTTTATAAATTATACGCATCATTTTAGAGAATAAAAAATCCCTCTTACTTTCGTCAAGGTCCCTGCTACTTGGATTTTTCGAATCTAGATATGTAGTTTTTGAGCAGGGTTGCTGCGGTAGTCCGGTTTCAAAATTCCATGATTTTTCCACGTTTTACAAGTCTACTTTTAAAACAATTCCAGGTCTACAATTTCTTGTACAATTATTAATTAATGCAAATGTAAAGATCTTTCCAACAATTATCGAATTATAAACAATTCTCATTAATATTGATATAAAATATTATTTAAAAATCTGGAATTACAATCATATTCTTTTTATTAGCAAAAAAAATCAATTCATAAATCAATTCGCGAATTTAAAATTCGCCTCAAAGTATTACGTAAATAATTATTAAGACTTTGAAAAAAGTGAGTCTAAAAAAATTCCAATCACTTTTTCACAATTCCATGACTTCTCCAGATCTTCCAGGTCTTGTAGCAACACCGGAACTCTTTTGAAATCTTTGTAATCAGAGTTGCTTCGAAAGCCTGGTTTCAAAACTCCATGATTTTTCCAGGTTTTCCAAGTCTAATTTTGGAACAATTAATTCCAGGTCTATTTAAAAAAAAATCGAGTCTGTTCAATTCAATGTAAACACATTTTACTGATCGCAGACTAATTTCACAAGAATTTTTTTGAACAATTATTAATTAATGCAAATATAAAGGTCTTTTAAACAATATTATTAAATTCTAAACAATTTTGATTAATATTAATATAAAATATTATTTAAGAAATCTGTAATTATCATCATATTATTTTTATCGGAAAAATCAATTTGTATCAATTCGTAAATTTAAAATTCACTGCAGAGTACTCGAAAAATTATTAAGATTCTGAAATTTGAAATAGGTTCGACTAAAAACATTCCAGTAACTTTTTTAAAATTCCATGACTTTTCCAGGTCTTGTAGCAGCCCTGTTAAAGCTTCTAAGGAGAAATCAAGAATACGAAAGAATTTTAAATAATTCAGGATGAATTAAAGAGAATTCAAGAAGAATTCAAAATGTTTAAAAGAATTCAGGGTAAGTTCCAAATGAATTCAACTGAATTGAAAAAAATTCAAAATATTCTACTATCTTTAGTAAAATTGGAGTGGAAAAATTCAAAAAATAAAAAAAACCGAACGAATTAAATAAAATTTGAGTGAATTTAAAGAAATTTGGGGGAAATGAAAAGAATTCGATGAAATTCATAAAAATTCAAGTGAATTGAAAACAATTTTAAAATATTTTAAAAATTCAAGGAAATTAAAAAAAAATGATGAAATGCCTAAGAATTCAAGGTGAGTTTAAAAGACTTCGGAGTGAATTAAAAAAAAATATATATAAAAATATTAATCTGTTGAATTAATTAACATTGATTGAATATAGAAGAATTAACGTGAATGCAAACGAATCCAGGGAGAATTAAACAAAACTGAAAATATTTCCAAAAAATTCAATAGAATTTAAAAGAATTCAGGATAAATTAATCTGAATTGAGGGCGGATTCCTAAGAAATTCAAGATGAATTAAAAATAATTTAAGTAAATAGAAGAAAATTTTACAAATTTAAGAATTCAGAATAAATCAAAATTTAAATTCTTCTTTGACTCTAAAATTCAAATTGAACTACGACATTCTTGAAAATTAAAAAAAAAGCAAGAGTCTATCCAAACCATCCAATTTGGAAAACAATTTGGAAATTGCAATTAAAAAATAAATGAAAAAAAAGAAAATAAAAAGGATGCAAATTTAACAAAACTTGAGTGAAGTGGAAAAAAACTAAAACAATTAATTAAATGAAATTCGAGTGAATTTAGAGGAATTTTCGGAAAATAAAAATTCGATGAAATTCATAAAAATTCAAGATTTCAAGCAAAAATATTTTCAAAAATTAATTGAATTCAATAAATTTGGAATGAATTTAGAAAAATTTAGGGGAATTCAAAAGAATTTTTTGAAATGCTTAAGAATTCAAGTTGAGTTTTTTTAAAATTTTCAACAAATTTTGAATTAAAATTCTTGAATTGATGATAACAGCTGTATGTATGCGAACGTTGAAGGCGCACTGAGAAGCTAAGAAAACTTGCCTAGCGTGCTACAAATATAGGCGTAAAATTAATTGAAAAAAAATCCAAAACATTCCATTGATTTCAGGAAAGTTGGAGATGAAATTAGAGGAATTCAAGGTGAATTTAAAAGTCTTCAGTATCGAAAAAATCGAATTCAGTGGATTTCAAGGGAATTTCAAAAAATTCAGGCTGAATTCAAAAGAATTAAAAGGAATTAAAAAAAAATTCAATAAAATTCAGAATGCCTTGGGTTCTCTTTTTTAATTTATTATACGTTCAAAGACCTAAAATAATTATTAAGACTTTTAAACTTGAGACAGGTGCGACTAAAAAAATTGCAGTAACTTTTTCAAAATTCTATGACTTTGTAATTTTTTAATAATTTTTAACAAATTTCCAATTAAAATTCTTGAGTTGAATGTATCAGCTGCTTGCGAACGTCAAAGGTGCACTGAGAAGATGAGAAAACTGGCTTCGCGTGTTACAAATGCAGGCGCACAATATACAGCGCAGCCAAGCGCGCGCAGACTGCGCGTGCGTGAAAATCCCGATCCCGGCATTGCACGAATCGGCATCTCGGCACGTGTGTAGGCGATTCGTATTTCGTAGTATTTGTGGAGTAGCGCGAAGGCGAGCTTCCGCGAATTCTACTCGGACTCGAGTAGCCGAGTGTCGCAGTGCCAGAAGGCCAAGCCCCCATTTAGGAGTGAACCAAAGGTTCCCCACGGTTCCAAACCACCGCACATACTCGTTCAGTCTTTTTCAAGTCTAAAAATAAATATTCAAAAAAAGTTTTTTAAAAAGGAACTTTTATTAAAACATACTAAATATAAACAAAATAATTTCGAATCTATGCATTTTTTAATAATAATTCTTCAGAACAATAATAGCAATAATAGTTTTATACACACGATTCACTGTTGCGTTAGAGATAAACTATGTATACCAATTTTGGTCAAACGAAAAATTTTTCGATCATTAAACGACTCCGTTTATACATTTGGCATTCGCTTCTGAAGGGCAAAAAAATACAAAATTGCCCATTTTGGAACAATTTGCGTTAATAAATAAATATAAACAAAGCTTAATTAAAAACATCATGCTCCACAGATTAGTGATGGGAAACATCGGTAAAACGACGTATCGATATATATATATATATATATATATATCGATATTTTCTGAAAAGATATCGATATTATCAATAACTTCCCCCTCCCTCCGCCATCCTAAC
>JAUMHM010000048.1:713762-732190 GCA_032362435.1 Melikaiella ostensackeni
GCATTTGTATGTATATTCGTTCCCTAAGTTCATAAAATCTTAGTGAGATCTTTTTTGGGGTTCGCTTGTCAATTATAATTTTGATACCAATAGTGGCTCATTTTATTCAACTGACTATGAGTAGTATCTGTCTGCTGCAAATCACTTTGATCCAACCTCAAGGTTAAAGTAAAGCCCCAGGATTTTCTGTGAATATTAAATCGGAGGATTAATTATTTTTGAAATTTTGTATACAATATGGGGAAAACTATGCATGAGTAGACCACTTCTAAGAGTAGGTTATTTGTATTGATTGGAATATGCAAAAAAAATTGTTCTTGAAACTTTAACTGCAATATTTGGCACAATATTTATCACAACTTGAAGTTATTTTATCCAAAATATGAACAAGGAAATGAAAAGAAATATATGTGAGAGGTAAGAAAAACTGATTTTGAGCATTATAACCAACGACATGACTTTCATATTAAAATTTTGAACAACTAGGTGTACTATTTATCGTTAAAATTGTTTTATTTGGAAGTCAATACGTGATATTTTTCAATTATGCATGAATGAGTGTGGTTTCATCTATAATTTTTCTACCACAAGCGATTATCTATTCGGAAATCGAGAGGGGTTAGGACCTCGAGTTTGTTTATTACAAACATTAAGAGGAAGTAAAAAATGGATTTTTATCGACAGTTTTTGAACAGAAATAGATAAATGAATAGTTGAGTCTTCCCGCAGCGTAAATTACTATTGTCAATAATTTACTGTAAATTATATAAAACATTTATCAATTTTTCGTGTCCTACTCTAGCATAGTTTCCCCTCACTACATAATATGCCCAATTTTCAAACATGTTGTAAAATTTCGATATTTTCAGTTTTTTTAGGACAAAATCTCATTTTCAGGCCTCTCAGGCCGGTCCCTATGTCCCCTACTGTTTCCTATATTCAGCTTTGGTCCCTAAAGTCCCTTATTTCCAAGATTTGGTCCTTATAGTATCCTATGTTTTCAGTCGGTATCTTGAATTTTTTTAAATTTTAAATAAAATAAGATATGAAGGAATGTATTTGTTATGGATATGAATTTTACACGTTGCTAAAGGTCGCGTGACAAGACATGCGACTATGTTAAAACAAAAAGTTTCAAAAATCTTTTTAAAATACATAAATTAAAATATTTAAACATATGGCATCAATGACTATTTTCACGAGTTATTTGATTTTGACTTCAGCGTTTCAAAATATCCTCTCATTTTATAGTATGGTAAATTAATATGGAGCGTTACCGGACACTTTATGAAAAATATTATGCAAAAGTAGTGATTATTATTTACTGTAATTTGGAATCAACGTTGATAAATCAATTTTCAACTATACTAGAATCTTTGTGAGTATAAAAATAGCAATTTAAGCCCGTATTACGAATAATTTGAATAATTGTTTCCGATTTTCATCCGAAAATATCAAAGCAGCGTGACCAGACAAAAAACTTGTGGGACAGACTTTGAAGTGATTTTTGAAATCCTTAACTCGAAAATATTGAACTCTACTCTTGATTTTTATATTTTTCAACTCAATAAATATAAGTGATTTGTGAATTTACAATTTTTTAAAAATGTTATTAATATTATTGAGCAGTTTTTCAATTAAAATTTGTTGTTTGGGCAGGTGCGTGACAAGACATTTTGCGTTTATTTTGGAACCTACAATAATTCTATGTCCTTTTCATCTCTTCTTTAGTATTCCTTAGGAACTATGATTGCACAAAAAAAGTTTTTGTTCATTAAGGTACCCTGTCTTGTTTTAAAACCGATAGGTCTTTTTTTGAGCCAAAAATAGGCTTGCGGTCTCTTCTTGAGGCAAAAAATCGGCTTAAATCTAGCTTCAAGACTAAAAACGGTCTTGAATAAAGGTGTAACAAAAACAAGCCGTAACAAAATCAAGACTTTTTTGTGTCTCTTAACCCTAACATAAAACATTTATTTTAATTTTCTGGGAAGCCAAAATGCTTTTTAATAAAATAGACTAGATACACGTCTAATAGAATGAAAGTATAATTTTATTGTGGATAAACACGACACAAAATGAGTGTAATTTTCGAAATAAGTGCAAAAATGACGTGTCAAATCACATAATTGCATTAATCAGCTCAATTGAATAATTTCAAGTTAACGGCATTCAGAATTAAATCATTTCAGAATGATTTATCAAAATTTGCACAATATAAATGGACAGTTAATGAGCTTGAATAATTTTTCTTTTGCGAATTTAAAAAATGCAACTGTATAAAATTGTTTGGTTTTGAGTATAAATCGTTTCCAATTTTACAATTCAAAAGTGAAAGCCTTAAGGCTGAAATAATTTTAAATTCAAATATCAAAAGACGATTTCAAATTTAAATTGTTCAAAACGGTACCACCTCAAATTGAGTCTTAATGTTTTGTCAATTTGAAGCTTGAAGCGGTCAAAATTTAATAATCTAAAGTTGAATGAATTTGAAAGTTAAAAATTTTGAATTGAAAACGTTAAGAGGTGAATAATTTTAGATTTAAATATTCAACCTTAATAAGCAAGTTTAAATTGAAGACATTAAAACTTTAGCAATTTCAAATTGAGATTCAAAATTGAAATTCCTGATAAAAAAAAACACAGAATTAATGTAGGTTTCAAAATAAATGCAGAAATCACATGTGAAATCACCAGAATAAATGCAAATACTGATGAATGGCTTGATTTTGCGCGTTAGCAAAATGTGTATCAAAAAGTGCTTATTTTCATAATTTTTATATTCTGGTGAATGTCAATTTTTTCACAATAATTTTGTAGGTTCGAAAAGTCTCTACGAATTTTGACAAATTTTCATATACTGATCCATAAGAGATAATTTCACATTTGTCACACCACTGTTTTAACAAAAAATTGGAAAATTCCTTTAAAAATGTGTACAGAATTTTTTTCCATTATTTGAGGCCTTTCTGCAGATGGAAATACCCTAAAGAAAATTTGTCAAGTCCTAAGGAAACAAAGGCAAAAAGGCTGCAGGTTTTGCAAATATAGTCATGTTTGTATTTAAAAACAATTATCTCACTTGGAAAAATCTTTTTGAATGCCCAAGAAGTTTTTTCTGACAGAAATACAGTGGAAGAAAAAAATTTAAAAAGGCTAAAAGAATTAAAAATAGATAAACTCAAAACAGGTTACTTTTAAATTATGCTGTTTATTCTTATGATAACCTACTTTTCATTCTTTTAGCTCCGTTAAAGTTTTCTAATGTATTTTCCTCAGTAGGAAATCTCAATTTGCTGAAAAGATTTTTCAAAACTAGCAAAAAAATAAATTTTAAAAAACAGAAATGCCTATACCTGTGGAATATATACTACCTTTAATAATTTCTTTACCACATTCCATTTTAAAAAAAGGATACACTTTAGGCATTAAAAAGTACCCTATAATCGTGAAAATGTACTTTTTGTATTTTTTATCCAATAGAGACTATGTCTGTAATTCTTTATTGAGTTTTTGACTCCTATTAACAATATTCGAGGTAGTTATGAAGTTAGGTATAAAAAGAAAGAGGAAGATTTTTTTGTTTAAGAGGGCAAAATGGCCAAAATTTTGAAAAAGTGATAAATTATAACACCTGAATAAAGAATACTAAAAAATCAGGGTTATCTTTGAAAGTCTGTCAACTTTTTTTAAGCCTACACCTAGAGCGCAAACATGTCCTCAAACTGACCCAAAATTGAGTTTCCAAGAACGACTTTCATTGGATGGGAGCCAATATTTGTAGAGTCTCTTCAGGCTCTATTTTTTCACAAATGTGTACAGAAGATAGGTGCTATCATTAGAAAACTGGAGCAAGTATACACTTAGCCATAATTGTTGGAATCGCAAGAACCTCGCGTGCCGGCTCATAAATTAAAAGGAGAAAAAAAATATTCAGGGAACTAAATAAGCGTGTCTGTCTATTGTCGTACATAATAGATAATGGCGTTCCATTAAGGACAGATAAACGTAATGGAGAAGTTTACTCATCCATTACATTTTTACCTGGCCTATTAAGTCAGGTAGAAATATTTATATACTAGATAAGTATGATCACAACGTATGCTGGTTAGGGTGGTCCAAAAAAAGGCTTTTTTTGAAAAGTGATTTTTTCAAAATATAAGTCGAATAATTAAGTTTGACCCCTAGAAGAATTCGATCGGATGATTCTAAGTGCTGCCTCAAAAATGTGTAGTTAAAAACGGGAAAAAGTCGAAAAATGATCTTCATCTTTAAATAAATTTTTTTATTTGAAGCAACCAATGGATCATTTATTATTGGGACCATTATTTAGGACCACTATTTGAGTTGTAAGAAAAAAATTGAAAAAAAATTATTTGAGTTTTTGAGGTCTATAAGCAATTAAAAATTATTGCTTTTTTGTAATAGTTAGAGATTTCCATTCGGCATGATTTTTTTCATCATAATATTGCTAGCAGACCATTTTCGAAATTATAAAAATATTTTTGCCTATTAAGTCAGATAAAAATATTTATATACTAAATTACTGTAATCACAACACATGCTGGTTAGAGTGGTCCAAAAAAAGCTTTTTTTTTAAAGTGATTCTTTCAAATATATGTCGAATAATTAAGTGTGACCCCTAGAAGAACTCGATCGAATGATTCTAAATGCTGGCTCAAAAATGTTTTAAGTTAAAAACGACAAAAAAGTCGAAAAATGATCTTCATATTTAAACAAATTTGTTTATTCCTAGCAACCAATGAATCAATTATTAGAAGGACCATTATTTAGGGCATTTATTAGAGTTGTAAGAAAAGAATTGAAAAAAAAAATTATTTGAGTTTTTGACGTCTATAGGTATTTAAAAATTATTGCTTTTTTTAATAGCTAAAGATTTCCATTCGACATGATTTTTTGTATCGTAATATTGCTAAAGGACAATTTTCGTCATTTTGTTATATTTTTTATAAAAAATTGACATTTCTAACTTAAATCATCAATCTTCAACTACTCGTAAAAAATGAATTATTAACAAGGTAGTTCCCATTAACCAAGTAGTTGAATTTTCAATAAAATGGATAAATCCTCAACTTAAACAGATTAACTATCAACCAAACAATCGATTTTTTAACAAAAAAGATTAATTTTCTACAAAAAAGACGAATTCTCAACAAAATATACATAGATTTTGAACCGAATAGTTGTATTTTTGACACCAAAAACTATAAATTTTTAACGAATAATGTAATAGTTGAAAAAATATTAAAATTTTAAAACAAAAACAATTAAATTCAACCAAAAAAGACGAATTTCCAACAAAACAGTTCATTTTCAGCCAAACAGTTGAATTTTCTACCAAACTGTTGAATTTTTAACCGGAAAATATGAATTTTCAACTAAAAAGGTAATTTTCAATCAAATAGTTGAATTTCCAACAAAGTATTTGCATCCTTAACCAAGAAAGGTTCATTGTTTAACAAAAAGTTGTATTTTTAACTAAAAAAAGATTGAATGTCTACTAAAAAAGATGAATTTTTGAACCAAAAAGACAAATTTTCAACCAAGAAAGATTTTTCGGATGAGAAAGAAAAGAAATGCTACCAAATTGTTGAATTTCCAAGCCAAAAAGACGAATTTTTTCTAAAGCAGTTGAATTTTTAACCCAAAAATTTGAATTTTCGACAAAAAAGTTCATTTTTAAACAAATAGCTGAATTTTCTACTTAACTGTTGCAATTTCAATCCAAAAATAAGAATTTTGTACAAAAAAATGGAATTTTTAACCTGAAAATATTAATTTTAAATAAAAACGTTCACTTTCAACCAAACAGTTCAATTTTGGAGAAAATAGTTGAAGCCTCAACCAAAGCCGATTAATTTTGAACAAAATAGTTGATTTCTCAACCTAAACGGATTAATTTCCTTTCAAATAGTGGCATTTTAAACCGAAAAAGATGAAATTTCTACCAAAAAAGATTAATTCTTAAACCATTAAGACGAATTTTCGACCAAGAAAGATTTCTCGGTCGAGAAAGAAAAAAAAGACTACAAAATTGTTGAATTTCCAAGCCAGAAAGACGAATTTTCTCCAAAGCAGTTCAATTTTTAACCCAAAAATATGAATTTTCGACAAAAAAGTTCATTTTCAAACAAATAGTTAAATTGTCTACTAAATTGTTGCAATTCGAACCCAAAAATACGAATTTTGTGCAAAACAGTGGAATTTTTAACCCGAAAATATGAATCCTCAGCCAAAGCAGAGTAATTTTCAACAAAATAGTTGAATCCTCTACCAAAGCGCATTAATTTTCTCCCAAACAGTGGCATTTTTAATCAAAAAAGGTGAAATTTCTATCAAAAGGGTTGAATTTCCTACCAAACTGTTGAAATTTCAAGCCAAAAATACAAATTTTGTACAAAACAGTGGAATTTTTAACCCGAACATATGAATTTTCAACAAAAGAGTTAATTATTTTACCCATTTAGATATTTACAAGGACTGAAAAAACATTATTTGTAATAAACCTGCGAAATTGTACACATATTTCGATGCTTTTATGTTAATTACATAAAATTTAAGCATTCACAAATAGATAAGAAATTTGGAGGATTCCAGTATTATGTATTGCTTTGAATTTAAAAAGGTGTAAGGCTCGATTGCTTTAAGAAATACAGTACATACTTAATACTTGAATGGCTCCTTATTAAGATAAAAATTATACTTGGAAAAATCTATAAATACCTGGAAAAAAACCTGGAATTGTCAGGGAATTTTTTCCCAGGATTTGAGTAGACACCCTATTTTACTTAACAAATTTTCAAATACGATAATCTTCTTTAAAGTAAACTAACTTTTGGCGCTCGGTAAAGCATTTTTAAAAATTTAGAATGGCGAGAATTAGAGAACGGCTTCATTGACTGATAGGAAACTTGCAAAGAACTTGTTAAACATGCATTAGAACTTCAATATATAGTTAAGAAAATTTTACAAATTTTTTGCGACTTTTAAGGAGGAACAATGTAAGTTTTTGTTAAAAATATCAACAAATGACGATTTTTTGGGCTGATTTTCTTTGTGTTTAAAAAATTGTGAAATTTTAATAATTTTTTTAGTACATCACGAATCGAGGAAAATGGTCTGCTAGCAATATTATGCTAAAAAAAATCATGCCGAATGGAAATCTCTAAAAATTAGAAATCAGCAATAATTTTCAATTGCCTATAAACGTCAAAAACTAAAAAAAAATGTCTTCACTCTCTTCTTAGTACTCTAATAGATCTCCTAAATGATGGTTCCAATAATAATTAATTCATTGGTTGCTACGAATAAACAAATTCATTCAAAAATAAAGATCATTTCTCGACTTCTAAGCAGTTTTTAACTTAAACATTTTTGAGGCAGTACTTATAATCATCCGATCGAGTTCTTCTAGGGATCAAACTTCAATATTTGACTTACGTTTTGAGAAAATCGAAAACGTTTTCACTTTTCGAAACAAAAAAAAACTTTTTTTGGACCACCCTTTACTGGTCCCTGATACCTAAAGTTCTAAACCCTTAAAGCCTTTAATCTCCTCAGATCTTAAGCTTTGGAATACAGCAATATGCAATATGTTATATTCCATAGGGAGTGGCCTTGTTTTCTCTAGAGACCGCATTAGTGAAAACATTTCTGAGAACTGATTATAATGACATCGGTCTTGAAGGTAGACTTGTCCCCTGAATTCTGAACTCAAGTACTTGATACACTTTTCAATGTCTTGAATCATAAACCGATCAGAGAAGTTGCCACTCACTGTGAAACAGAACTCCACTGTATCGATCCAAATTAACCCATGAAATTCAGATATTTATGTAATTTAGGATTAGATCGAAATTTTTGCTAATATCTTCTAAAATTTGTTTTTCCTGTGAAAAGAGATCCTCTTTAGCTTCGCTGGGAATCGAACGGATCGATGTCGGATGCTTTGCAATATCTTTGCTTAGTCGGTGGGTAAAACACCCTACCGATAATCGGAAGACCTGAGTTCAATTCCAAGCTGATCGAAGAGGATCTTTTTCACAGAAACTTTTTTTTAGAATATTGAAGTTCTTGTTAGGATAAAGAGACTATCATGGGTCCTAAAGGATCCTTAGGGTTCTAAGGAATACTAAAGAAGAGATTTCAAGATATTTAACACCCAAAGAATGCAACGTTTAGACGCCTCGATTTTGTTTAAAAAAATGTTAAATCTTGAAAAAAGGGGACTTTAGGGACCAAAGCTGAATATAGGGGACTATAGAGGATATGGGAACAATTATTTTTAAAAATCTCCAGATTCTTGGCCGGTTCTTTTATGAGTAAGAGATGTATATTAATTTCTTTTATTGTAAACGTGGTTATACTTTTCACTTTTGAAAGCTTAGAATAGGCCTATGAGACAAATTCTTAAATCTGGGAGTGAAATTCTTAAAAATTGAGATTAATAAGGGATCTTCGACAGACTGCCTGTTATTTCTGGTGATTATTAATATTCCGGGGGTTCATATCGGATCTGAAATTCAATAGGAGACGACGTTCCACCATCGTGTCAAGGTTTCCTTCTCCCAAATTCTTGATCTAGACACGCCTGTCTCGTGTTTCCTTTTGAAAGATGTCTGTCGAGATTCCGTATGGCCGTATCGTATGCGTATGCAGAGAAAAGAAGAGTGAAAGGACTGAATCAAGAAGTAGGGACATACATGTTAGAAATATTCATTTCAGTCACTTATTCTTTATTATAATGTGTCCCCTCAGGGCTTACATAACTTCCGTTCCTTCACATCTTTATTACATCCTTTTTACATCGCTTATTCTAAATTATTGGGGTTGCTACAAGACCTGGAAAAGTCATGGAATTTAAAAAAAATGACTGGAAAACCTGAAAAAGTCATGGAATTTTGTAAAAAATGACTGGAACTTTTTTAATCGTTTCTATTTCAAAGTCTTAATAATTTAATATTTTATGGCGAATTCTATATTCGAAAATTGATACGAAGTGATTTTTTTACATTTAAACGATTTGAACGAGCGCGGAAAGATGGCAGTAAGATTACGATGTTGGCAACATTGTAGTGTCATCTTCATACTCACAATTCGTTACAATTCAATTTAAGTGGCTAAATTTTTTTAAAAAGTGGACCTGGAATTTTTTCAAAGTTAGACCTGGAAAACCTAAAAAGTCATGGAATTTTTAAACCAGACTCTTGTAACAACCCTGATTATTCTCTAATTTGATACATATTATTTCTAATCCTTGAAAGCATAACGTGTCGGAGCGAACGAACGAACTGGTGATCAAGTGATTTGAGCGTACGAACAAGTAAGCGAGAGAGAGAGAGAGAGAGCGTAAAAAACGCAGCCGCATTTTATTCTACTCAATTTTACTTATTCTGACTAATCAGTTTCAGCTATTCTTAAGCTTCTATGTGACTTCTATTTCCTTTTTCTCCTCTTTACCACCTATATGCTTTCCATTCTGTCTCCCCCACATTCCCTCATTCTTCTTCTTTCACTCCCCTAGCTTTTTCTACCTCCTTCATCCACTCTTTTCCCAGTCCCTCCACCGTTAAAATTCTCTTAACATTCTCTTGCCATCCTCCCCTCTCCTCGTTTCCTCTCTTGTAACCATCCCATGCATGCTCCCGTGTTTCCTCTACCCATTCACATACTCTGCATTTTCTCTTCTCATCCTTCTTCCAATACGTTGCTTCTTTTACTTCATTTCCCAGTCTCCATATAGCTATTTTTATCCATCTCTTTTCCCCATCCTTTTTCCAAAAATATTTTGGCAATCCTTCTCGTTTTATCACCTTATACCATTTATTATAATCTTGATTCCCCTATTTTCCTCCATATATCAGTTACCTACCTTTCTCTATTTCTTTTTTCCAATTTCTTATAGTCCATATTTCCTTCTTCTCCTACCCCTCGATCTCTAAAAAATTCTCTTCTTTCTTCTTCCCATCGCGTTAACGTAACGGTCCTCTTTCCTCTTTCTACCACCTCCTTGTAATACTTCCTTTTAGTGACTGTTTTAGTGACTCTATCGCCCTCGCTATTTCTTCCCTTGTGATTCCTCTTCTTCGTTCTTTTCCTTTTCATCGTTCCCTCCTCTCGTTATTTTCTTTTCCACTCCTCGTAACAATTCCATAAAATACTCTCTCCATTCTAACATTTCAATCTCCCGACTTTTTTCCTTCTCTCTCTCTCTCTCTCTGTTTACTACTTTTGATACTTCTTCCTCCGTGCCAGCTTTTTCTGCCTCCTCCTGAGATCTGTTATTTTCTGCCTTTTTTTATCACATAACTCATTATACTATTTCTTCTGTATTCTTATGCACTGTTCTTCGCGTTTCTCCATTCTTTTAATTCCTTTCTCACTTCCTTTTTTTCTCCTTACATTCCTTATCCCAGCTACCTCTTCTTGCCTCTTCGCTGATTTCTTTCTCAACTGTTCCCTTTAATATTCTTTTGAGTTTTCCTGTTACTATTTCCATCTCCTGGTTTACATTTCCCTCTCCCATTTTCACCATCGCTATCATTTCCCTAAATTCTTCTATTCCCTTTGATGACCAATCACCTTTTCCTACTCTTTTTTCCTTTCTTATTTTTTTCCGCTTTTTCCCGTTCGTCTCTCTTTCCTATCTCTATTGATATTATTAATGAGAGATGATCCAAGTCTACGTACACCTCTATCTCTAGCCTCCTTATGTTCTCCCTTACCTCATCGTCAACAATAACATAGTTTATTATTGTTCCTTTTTTCCCCGAGTTTTTTCCCGTATGTGATTGAACGATCCTTTTTTTATATTTTTTCTCCTCCATATCTCCATTTACATATACCCCTACTATCTTCCACCTCTCCCCTCTTATCCTTATCTCTTCTTCCATTAATCCTTCCTTTTATTCTTTCAACACATTCCCGTCTTTTGTCTCTTTTATCAAATGCTTCCTTATTCCCACCACCATTCCTCCCGTTTCTCTGCCCTAATTGTGCCTCCCACATGTATACCCTTAGTAGCCTTTCCTTTACTCTCTCCCACCCCTCTCATCTAGCCATGTCTCCGTTATCACCACGACTTCCCATTTTCCCAAATTTTCTTTAAGCTCCTTATCCTTTCTTCCTAAGTCAGCTATATTCCAGTAGCATATCTTCCGTTCTTCCTTTTTTTCATTTCTTATCACTTTTTCTTTCCCACTATTTCTTATTTTCCTCCCTTCCATTCCTGTCTCACCTATTCTCCCGCCCTCTCATATTTTACTCAGTCTTCCTTTCTTCGTTCTAATGCCACCATATACCTACTGTCTGCATTCTCCCATACTTCACCCATGTTCTTTTTCCCTTTCCTTTCTTCCTTTCCTTTCTATTTCCCTTCTTTCTTTCCTTTTCTGCTATTTTCTTTAACTTATACTGCATATTCCTTTTTTCCTTGTCGAATCATCCTCTGTCTATTCCAAATTGAAAAAAGCCTTAAATAAACAAAATTGTTAAAATCAAGCTACTCAAGTTCAATATTTTTCTCTGTCTTTAAAAGTCCCTAATTTTTCTGAAATGGAATTGTCAGCGTGAGGTTTAAAATTTTTTTAGTTTGTCTTTGGCACCTTTCCCCTATTTAAAAGCTTCCAAGAATAATGATCAGATTTTAATTTTCAGAAGAATTTCAAAGCTTCTCTTTTAAAATGAAAAATATCCCTTATAGTCATTTCCGAGTTTCTGACCAGATGGACCAGTTTCCTAAAATAAAAAAATTAGCTCGAACTTCAGTTGACTCTGAAGGAAAATATTTAAATGGTTCCAAGAATAATGATCAAATTTTTATTTCCGGAATACTTTCAAAGGTTCTTTTTTAAAATGAAAAATATCCCCATAAGTCATTTCCGAGTTTCTAGCCAGATGGACCAATTTCAGGGAAAGATTGTGTCACATTGCATTCGTTGGAAAGCCTTTTTTCTGGGAAATGTGGAAGTGGAGTTTGGAAAGGGGAATTAAGGCAGCTGGATGAAACGTTCTGTGGTTGAAATTTTGACAGGGGAGGAACACCTGGATCCACAGATCCTGATCCTGTTCTAGTCGAAAGTGAATTTCTAAGCCTCTCGATTTCAGCGAAAATCGAAATTTGAGATGTCCATTTTCGAGGGATTCTTGCAGCCTCAGTATAATCATAAACTGTAATATAAAGGATTTAACAAGGTCCACGGAAAGGAGGCTACTTTCATCTACTAACTACTTTTCGCCCTCATCCGTCCTTCGAATCCCTTCTTCGAAAAGCAAAGTACCAGGATTTCTGGGAACCGTAGATAGAGCCCTATTTATGAGCTTTTTACGTTATGATCCAATCTTTACTTCCGAGGGACAGAATATAGATCGGTCATAAAAATAGTTCAATGACGACACTGAAAATATAATTGCGGGTTGTGAAAATAAATCCAGGAAGTGAAAGACTTTCTGCGGATAAGTGCTTTATGTGACAATCGTAAACTTTGTCATTTTATGGTTCTATTGTAAGATTTTTGTGTTTCCCGAGAGCGATTCCTGGAAGTCGAAAAATCGTAAAAATTTTTATATTATAGGGTATTTAAGTGATAAACCTACACACATTTTTACGATTTTACAGGAGAGACAAATAAAGTTCTCAAAAATCGAATTTTTAATTTAAAAAAAAAAAAATGAGAAAGTACTTTTGAGATAAATCAGTGCTGAATTGAACCCTGAAAAGTTTGATTGGAAAATGTCATTAGTTTCCGAGAAAATTTAGGGAGAAATTCGTTTTAATTCGTTCCAGGCGTACGTTTTTTCAGCTTTGGACGGTGATAAAAAATCCAATTTTCAATTTTTAAAAAAATTGACACTTTATTTTTTATTTATTGAGTTACTGCATCGATGCAGAAAAGGTTGATAAAAAATAGTATTAGGTTTCGAGAAAATGGAGGGGGAAGTTTTTTTTGCTCAAGGGGCACGTTTTCTCAAATTTAGAGAGTGATAAAAAATCCACAATTTTCTATTTTAAAAAAAGTAAGAATTTACTTCTTTGCTAATAGTACTTTTGAGATAAGTCAGTGCTGAATAGAACCCTGAAAAGTTTAATTTGAAAATATTCTTAGATTCCGAGGAAATTTATGGTCTTAATTCGTTCGAGGCGTACGCTTTTTCAGCTTTGGACGGTGATAAAAAATCAAATTTTCAATTTAGAGAAAAAAGTGAGAATTTAATTTCTAGCTATTGAATTGCTGTATCGGTACAAAAAAAGTTTGATCAAAAAATAGTACTATGTTTCGAGAAAATGGAGAGAGAAGTTTTTTCCGCTCGAGGGGCTCATTTTCTTTCGATTTGAAAGCGTTTTTCAAATTTTGGATCTGAAATTAAAAGCTTTTGAGTTTAACTCTCAAGCCTTCGAAATTTGGATTTTTTCTGTTATTTGCAAGCTTGATTTTTTCCAAATTTCGGATACTTTTGAATTTTAAGCGTCGTTAAAATTCAAAGGCTTTGAAATTCTGTATGCTTTAAAATTCATGCAGCTTTAACATTTTTTTGAAGCTTATAAATTTTAACGTTTTTGTATATTTTAAAAATTTAGGCACTCTTTTGAAAGTCTGAAAGTCTCTTCTATTTAAAGATTTTCGTCTTTTTAATTTTTGATTTTTCAAAATTAGTGCCAAAAAAAGGACTAGAACCAAGAAATTATTCCAAATGGAAAAACCCGTTGAATTACCAAAAAAATTGTAATTCAGGCCACTCAAGCTCAATATTTTGTTAGTTAGATCCTTTTTCATCTCTACGGATAGTTTTTTTGTAACATTTAAACGCAAGTCAACCTGAAAATTTTGTCAACATGGCCTTAAATGGCTTTAAATGTTATGAAATGGAAAAGTTGGAAATTTTTAATTTGGGGAAATTGAAACGGCACCCTGTAATTTATAATTTATTTTAGCAAGGGAGAAGAAGAATTAATAAGAAAGTCGAAGCAGACGCGAGTTAAAATAGAGAATTTGCAGAAACCAGTAGTACAAATAGTATATCATAAAAAGATGAATAAATATTTAGGACACCTTAAAGGATGCTGGAAGACGGAATTAGGTAAAAGACTGGAGATGCTTGGTGGAATGATGAAATCCTCGTGGCTGTTGACGAGAAAGGCAAGCGTACTCGAGAAAGCTGAATATTATATGTTTTAGCAATGAGGAGAGGACTAGACTAGAAAATAATTATAGGGATAAGAACAGAAATGCAAAGATACTAGTCAAAGAAGGCAAGGATAAAATCAAAGCGAAAGAAGATAAGAAAATGCAAAATGATTTTGAAGGAAGTGAAAAATTATTTTGGGAATGGGTTAAGAATATTAGGAAAGGAAGTACTAGCAGTGGGTTAGTTGGAGTTGAAAATGCTGATGGTGAAATGGTATGAAATAGGGACAAAGTGAAAGACTGTGTGAGTGATTTTTTCAAGAAATGGTATGGAGGTCAAGCTATAGAGCGCAACAATTGTGACATAGGAGGAGATACGTTATACAATCCCATTGTAGGTGGCGAAAGAAGAATCGATGTCCGCGATATTATATCCGCAATTAAGAAACTAATGAATGGTAAGAGTGCTGGTGTGGATGATATTACCACTGAAATGCTTAAAAGCGTTATCGAATATTTGTTTGTGTGGCTGAGCTAATTCATGAGTGTGTGCTGAGAACGGTGAAGTTCCAAATGATTGGAGAAAGGTGTTTATCGTTCCACCCTACAAGGGGAAGGGTGATAAAGGTGACTGCACTAATTATAGAGCGATTAGTATACAAAGTACCGTGGGCAAAGAAAGGATCTGGGAAGACCAATGTGGATTCATGCTAGGGAGATCGTGTGCGGATCGGATATTTAGCTTGACACTGATCATAGAAAAAAAGATTGAAAGTAGACAAAAAAGTTTTCCCTGTAGCCGTTGATGTGGAAAAAGCTTTTGATAAGGTAGATAAAACTAAACTTTGGGAAGTCCTGAAAGAGTATGGAGTGAATGGTTGACTTCTAAAAGCGATCAATGCAATATATAATGGACAGTGGGTTAGGCAAGGCTGCTTTATGTCCTCCTGGATGTTCAGTATATACATGGACAAATGTCTGAGAATGTCTCTCTTAGACGAAGAAGGGGTTGGTCTCAGGATGGTGAAAGTGCGTGGACTGATGTTTGCAGATGATAAGATTGTTACGGCAGAATCAGCCGATGATTTGCAGAGAACGTTGAACAGACTAAATACCAGCATGAAAAGTATGGATCTTACGATTAACGCAAATAAAACAAAAATTATCGTTTTTGAAAGAAGGGGTGAGAAAGCAGTATGCAACATTGCTTTAAATGAAGAAAGGATAGAACAAGTTGATGATTTCGTGTATCTTGGAAGTTTATTTTCTGCTGACAGAAAGAATCGAGAGGTATAAAGGAGCATAGAAGAGATTATCGGCAATGTACAAGCTATTACTAGAAATAGAATTGTAACGAATAAAGCTAAAATTGCAATATATACTTCTGTGCTTGCACCCACTGTACTGTATGGTAGCGAGACCTGCGCGTATCAAGAAAATTATAGGAGTAATAAGTGGGTTCTCAAAAAGTGTGATGTAGAAGAGACATTGTTTGACAAAAGTGACAGAAATTTGCTGAGATGGTTTGGCTTGCATGAAAAGATGTATGGTTGTAAAGGAATTAAAAGATGTATGCAGAGATAGAGATGCATGGAGGACAATTGTTTATAAGAAGTGTGACGCCTGAAACGAAATATTTTGGATACTCCTGGACCCTCGTGAAAAGCTTTACTTAGTGGATGTGGTCACGGTAAAGAGTATAGATCTTCCTGCGGGTTTATTAGTAAGCTTGTGTGCTTATGTGTGATTCGTGATGTATGATGGCTCTGTTAAGCTTTTCACCTGGGGTGATTGCTAGAAAGATTGATCAGCGACCCGTGTCGGAACGATGTTTTGGAGAGAGTGTGTCTTTTTAATGAGCAACACGCGACTTCTAGAATGATCTAAAACCTATCCCTTCTCCTACACTTCCCTTGCAATTACCATATAAATTTCTTAATCCCCAGTAGTATAACGAGGCTAGAACCGAACGAGTAACGCTTACCCGAAAGGGATTTGGCTTAATGGTATAATAATAAAATAATAATAGCAGTCCTTTTTTCCGTACTAGTATTTTTTAGGTTAGAATGATAAATCACAGTAATTATAGAAATGATTAAATCGAAGGCATTGCTTCATATCTCATTATGAAGATGATTGGTACTACAAAGTAATAAAAAACGTCGAATTCCGTTATAAAAAGCTGGTTATCCTTCCGCGTACGAATGCTGAATGGCATATCTCATATCTTGTAGATGTGTGTCAATCTCGCCACAATCTATACTAAGACTTTTCCTTTTATGGCTTCTGGCGAAATTCATAGTTATATGCATATCTTTCTTTTAACGTCTTTTTCTTTTATTTTTTAATTTAATCATTCTCTATGAATCATACGATGTGCGCATAATTTATTTATAGCTTTATTTTATATTCTTCATATTGCATGTATAAAAAATTTATCAACTTTTTAATTTTTGAGTGTGCTTTAACCAAAATTTTTTCCTTTTTGTTTCAGGTGAGCTCAACTTCAAGACTTTTGGGTTATAAAAAGCGTAAGCATTAGTTCTGAAAAAATTTGAAATTCTTCTTATTTCCAATATCAACCTAGGAAAGTCAGATATGTATTTTAAAAAAAACTATAAATATGAAATATGTTATTTCAACACTTTAGAATACATATTGGTGGATATAGATTTAAATTTTTGTAAATTTTTCTAATATTAAACTTTTATTATTATTATTATTATTATTATTATTATTATTATTATTATTATTATTATACCATTAAGCCAAAACCCTTTCGGGGTAAGCGTAACTCGTTCGGTTCTGGTCTCGATACACTACTGGGGATGAAGGAATTTGTATGGTAAATTTGGGTACGGGATGTTTAGGAGGAGAAGGAAAAGGTTTTAGATCAATCTCACAACGTCGCTCCGACACTAGTCGCTTGATCAATCTCTCTAGCAATCAACCCAGGTGAAGAGCTTCGCAAAGTCATTATAATAACGGGAATAATTATAACGATCCACTAAGAAAATCTCTTCACGTGAGCCAACCTACAGTGGATATAATCATAAATTCAGAACGCAAGTACATATACGTAAAATAATTCATTTCAATTTTAGTTTATTACACGTATCGTGTCTTAACTGTTAATTAAATTAAATTAATATTTGACAAACATTAGTGTTTTTAGTTAATGATTATCCACTGTAGGCTGTATTATTCACTATAGGGAGGTTTCCCTTACTTCATTATATACATTCATAACCAATTCTCCATTTCCAGGACAATTAATTTCTATACAAATTTATTCTAAATCAAGTTCAGTACATTTCTATATTAATCGATTCTAAATCCATTTAGTTATATCCAGGATAGGCTTTAGTAAAATGGCGCCCCTAAACTATTATACTCCCCTCCACTCTTCAGGATTCTATTAAAAAATTAAGATTGTATTATCTATTTAAAGAAAATAAAAACAGAAATTATTGAATTTATTGAATTCAATTACACTGGTTCTCTTCAATTTTCCCTGATTCGTATTGCACTCATTTAACTAAACTTAAATTTTCCGAAAACCGCCTACCTCAACTTCATGGCGCCCCGCAGTGGGGCGAAACGTCGAAATTTGTTTCCAAAGAGCCTAAAAAGCCCATAATTCTTAATCAAGTTCGATCTTTTTTTTTCGAAATACATACTCTTAATTGATTCCAAAGAGAATTATATAACCCATTTTTCAATTTCTTCTTTATTGCACTTCTATATTAACAAATAAAGTGAAAAATGGTCATTTTTACAACTTTACTTTTTATCTTTCCGCATACATTCTAAGTGGACTGGTTATCAATCAAAATCAGTACAGTCGCGTCTGAGATACAAAATTAGTTCATAAAATATTTGAATTAATTTTTATAAACAAATTTCAAAGATGGCGATTCTACGATTCAAATTTTTTTCAGCAAATCTACTTTGTATTTCACCGTTAGTGGTGCACAATAAAAATTATTGTAACAAATCAACATTTTTTAATTTTATAGAGAAATGTATGTCAACCAAAAAAACGAATTTTCAACAAAAAAGTCAACTTTTAACCAAACAGTTGCATTTTCAACCAAAATGGATTAAATTTCTGGAAATTGTAGAATTTTCAAGCCAAAAAGACGAATTTCCGACAAAAATGTTAATTTTTACCCAAAGACTGAAATTCTCTACCATAATAGTTGATGAGTTTTCAACAACAGAGTTGAATCCTCAACCAAAATAGATTAATTTTCAACCAAAAAGTTCCATTTTTAACCAAAAAAG
>JAUMHM010000048.1:747203-763397 GCA_032362435.1 Melikaiella ostensackeni
CAAATAGTTAAATTTTCAACCCAAAAAGGCGAATTTTCCACAAAAAATAAACTTTTAACCGAACAGTTGCATTAACAACCAAAGAGTTCAAAAAGACACATTTTTTCCAAGATAGCTGATTTTTTAACAAAAAAGATAATTGATTTTTAAAGTTAATGAATTTTCAAATCAAAAGGACGAATTTTTAACAAACCAGTTGAATTTTCGACAAAAAAGATGACTTTAACAACATGGTTGAACTTTCAACAAAATGAGTGAATTTTTAACAAAGTAGTTGAGTCATTAACTAAATAGTTGAATTTTCAACCTACAAAGATGCATTTTCAATCAAATGGTCGAATTTTCAAACAAAAAAAATCAACCAAAAGCAGTTGCATTTTCAATCAAATAGTTTAATTTTCAAGACAAAATGACGATTTGTTTTAGAAGTTACTTGAAGTTTGAACCCGTAAAGTTGAATTTTCAACAAAAAATTTCATTTTCAACCGAAAAAGATGACTTTTTTACCATAAAACATGAATTTTCAATCCAAAGGGTTAAAATTTTCAACAAAACAGTTAAGTTCTCGACCAAAAAAGATGACTTCAATAAAATAGTTGAATTTTTAACCAAATAGATGAATTTTTAGCCCATAAAGATAAATTTTCAACCAAATAGTTGAATCTTCAAATAAAAAAACGTCAGTTTCAAACAAAAATGGAACAGTTAAATTTTCAGCTAAAAAAAATACTTTTCAACAAAAAAAAACGAATTTTTAACCAGTTGAATTCCCCGAAAAAAGACAAATTTTTAACAAAATAGTTGAATCCTTAAGCAAATAGATGAATTTTCAGCAAACAAAATTAATTTTCTACCGAAAAAGGCGAATTTTCAACAAAAAAATTAACTTTTAACCAAACAGTTGCATTAACAACCAAAGAGTTAAAAATATATATTTTTTGGAAGACAGTTGAATTTTCAAAAGAAAAATAATTGATTCAGAAAGGTCATGAATTTTGAATCCAAAAGGATGAATTTTTAACAAACCAGTTGAATTTTCGACTACAAAAGATGAGTTCAACAAAATATTTGACTTGCAAGAAAATAAGTACATTTTTAACAAAATAGTTGAATTTTCAAACCACAAAGATGAATTTTCAACCAAATAGTTGAATTTTTAAGCTAAAACGACGAATTTTTTAGAAGTTAGTTGAATTTTGAATCCGTAAAGTTGAATACTTAACAAAAAATTTCATTTTCAACCAAAATAACTTTTTTATCATAAAAGATGAATTTTTATCTAAAAGGACAAATTTTCAACAAAAAAAAAATTAAATTTTCGACCAAAAAAGATGATTTGAACAAAATAGTTGAATTTTCCAAAAATAAACTTTCAATAAAATACTTGAATTTTTAACCAAATAGCTGAATTTTTAGCCTACAAACATGAATTTTTAAGCAAACAGTTGAATTTCCAACTAAAAAACATAAGTTTCAAATAAAAATGGAACAGTTAAATTTTCGCTTAAGAAAAAATACATTTCAACAAACAAAAGGAATTTTTAAATAGTTGAATTCACGAATACATACGAATTTTTAATAAAATAGTTGAATCCTCGACAGAATAGATGAATTTTCAACTTATAAAGGATAAATTTCCGATCAAAAATGGAATAGTTAAATTTTAAGGTAAAAAATTAATATTTAACCAAATAAAAAACAGATTGTCAACAAAAGAGTTAACAACCAAATTGTTTAATTTTCCACCAAAATATTTGAATTTTGAACGAACAAAAAAATGATTTTTTTACAAAGTAGTTCAACTTTAAGCCAAGTAATTGATTTTTAAACCAAAATAGATGAATTTTTAACGAAGCATGTAATAATAGTTAATATTTCAACTAAACAAGATTTCAATTTGAAATCAAATACAGTTGAATGCAACCTAAAAGACGAATTTTAAACAAAATAGTTAAATCCTCAACCAAAACAGATTAATTTTCTCCCAAACAGTTGCATTTCTAACTAAAAAAGGTAAATTTTCAACCAAAAATTAAATAGTTGAATTTCCCATTAAAAAAATAGTTTTTAACCAAAAATGAGGCGAATCTTGAATACAATATTTAAATTTTCACCCAAAGAGATGAATCTTCAGCCCAAAAATTCAGTTTTTAACAAAAAAGTTAAATTTTCAACCAAAGACATGAAGTTTTAACTAAAATTACGAATATTCAACAAAAAGAAAATGAATTTTCAACATAAGAGTTCAACATTTAACCAAATAGATGAATTTTCAACCCACAAGATTATTTTTAAACCAAGAAGATTATATTTCTACCAAAAAAAGACGAATTCTCAACAAAATACATGAATTTCCAACCAAATACACAGTTGAATTGACAAATAAAAAAGATAAATTTTCAATTATAATTTTGAATTATGGCAAATATAATTTATGTCTACAATTCGAACAAATAAAAATTAGGTCAAATGGCATTTCGGGTACATAAATACGAATTATGATAAATGACTTTTAGGTAACTTTATTTTCGGTGAAATGAAATTTATGTGTAATGAAATTTGGGGAATATGCATGCGCCTCCCCTGGAAGGCATTTGAACATACGTTTATTAAACGAACTGTCTACCGTTACGGAATCTTCCGTAAGACTAACCTCTTTCCAGCTCATTCAGGGCTTAAGTTACGGAATTTTCCGTAACTCTAGCCCTAGCGCTATATTTGATCGGGTCAGTCTTACGGAAAATTTCGTAACGCTAGTCAGTGCCTTTATTAAAACCATTTTCACCAAGTTCCACACTGTATAAAGAAGGAATTATTTCAGGGCTAATTTCAGGCTAATTTCATGTATTAAAATAAGACTTAGAACAAAACAGTTTCGAGTGGTACTAAAATGAGACCAATGGGTGGGATCCCAGCGTCATTTGTTCTACATTAAAAATAGCAGAATGAAGTTATCCTAGTCAAAAACAGGACAGGCAAAAAATGATACCGTAAAAAAAGACATATCCAGTTTTTACAGTGCAGTGAAATGTGGTATGTGACAGTACTTATACATAATTATAATTCACATCACTTCAAGCCCTCTCGCAATAAATTTCACTTTCAGAGAAATATAGTTCGAGTGCAACATAGTCGAAAGAATACAATCAATTTGGGAAATATGCATGGCCTCCCCTGGAAGGCATTTGAACATACGTTTATTAAAACAATTTTCACCCATTTCCAGCGAGATGTGATATGTAATAATACTAATACATAATTATAATTTACATTAATTTCAAGCCCTCTCATAATAAATTTCACTTTCAGAGAAATACAGGTTCACTGTAAAAAGAAGGAATTATTTCAGGTCTACTTTCAGGTCTACTTTCAGGTACTTTCAGGTATTAAAATAAGACTCAGAACAAAAGTCTCGAGTGGTACTAAAATGAGAGCACTGGTGGGATTCCAGCGTAATTTGTTTTACATTGAAAATGACAGAATGAACTTATCCCATTCAAAAACAGGACACGCAAAAAATGATACCGTAAAAAAAGAGATCTCTAGTTTTTACAATGTAGAGTACAACATAATAGAAAGAATTCAATCAATTCGGGGAATATGCATGCGCCTTCCCTGGAAGGCATCTGAACATACGTTTATTAAAACCATTTTCATCAGGTTCCAGCGAAAAGTGGTATGTAATAATACTAATAATTATAATTCACATTAATTTCAAGCCCATTCGCAATAAATTTCACTTTCAGAGAAATATAGTCGGAGTGCAACATAGTCGGAAGAATAATGAGTAATGACTACTTTGAATATTCAAATCTGACATGACATGAATAAAGACTCGATGTTCGGATGATATGAATTCCGCACATAGATAGCATAATTACCGAGCGCTTGTATTGTATTTTGATTACATATTATTACATTCCTGGAAAAGTATTAAAGTACCGTGTGGAACAGTCACGACAATCGTGACGCCCCACCTTTCTTTGCATCCTGTCAATTTACCCATCCACATATCTTTTTTTTTTTTTTGAGTTTTTCAGCCACCCGTTTCTCAGACAGCAAATGGCCCCTCGTGTCCTTAGCGCGGGGTTTTGAACTCAGCGTAATCACGGGAAAGGTTGATTTCCGCAAAGGGGGCTTTTAAATTCTACGAAATTCGTCCCCACAACCTAATGTCGACACACAATGAAACGCATTGTATCCCTAATATAACGGAACGGCCAGCAGTCATTGTCCAGAGACTCCAGAGGACGTAAAAGCTTCCTAGAATTATATCCACGCTCCAAACTTTGCCAGAGAAAAATGCACCGTGATGTCAGAACTCAGAAGAAAAATGAAGAGGGCGACGAGAGGGAAAAAGAAGAAGAGGGGAAGCTATTATAAAGGCTGTCGAAAACGTTTCGAAGGACCAGATTTTCCACGAAATTTGGCTTATCCACTTTTACCTGTCTTCAAAGACAAAAAAAAGTCCGCAGGATATTCCAACCCTGCGTCAAGAAACATAAGAGGGTGTCAAGGTGTGAGATTCTGAATTTTTAAAAATATGAGATTTACATATTTATGAAAAAAAATAATTCCTTTTCAACAAATTCATCATGTAAATGAAGGATCCCGGTGCATAAGAGCGTAAGCGCCAAAATCCGAGTTTTTCAGGAGACACAAAAATCTAACTGTAACGCATTTATTTTAAATAAAAAACGAGGAATTATTACTTAGCTTGATTAAATCGAGAAAGAAGCGCTTTAAAGAAGTAGCCATTTGCGAGAAAACCCATGTAAAAGGAACGGTGCGTTCCAATAAACGCTGATTTTGGCAACCATCTGCGAGAAAAACCTTCGTCAAGGGTATGGCGCGTCTTCAAAAACGAAAATATTGACAAACATGGAGTTGTATAACTTTTTTATTTTTTAATTAAAAAAAAAACAAGAAAGTACTTTGGAGCTATTACTTAGCTCTATTGAATAGTGAAAAAAACCCACTTCTAAATCGAACTGGACCATAATCTTCTACTGGCACATGAGTTAGGTCAGTACAATTAGTTTATAAGTCAATAAAATGCATTTCCGAAATTTGCCACGTAACGTCCTTATGCCCTGAGAACCTTCAACTATACTGTAAAAAACTTCTGTTGTGAACTTCCAATACAGTCCAAAACCGCTAATACCCAAATCGGTGAAGCCGGAAATTCTGCTAATAGCCGACTTTCTCTGTCTGACTGTGCGTTAAAGATTTCAGGGACATCACTATGTATCTCATTATTATGTGACGTACTTGAGGGATGTTTTGAGGTTATGTTGCAAGATGTTTCGCATACTACGCTACTGTCACTCGTTGCGCACGCAACTTGAGCAATTTGGAGGTTCGGCTATCAGCGGGTTAGGACGAAGGGAAGGGGTTTGGCTATTAGTGAGTTCGGCTATTAGCGGGTTTGCACAGCACAGTAATGGAAGTTAATTACTGAAATGCAATGTAAACTTACAATACATGATCGAATTGTAATGTGTATTCTAATTTCACATTCGACGGTGGCGCCGCTCCACAGCGGCGCACGCGCACAACTTTCAACTTTACAATACTCGTATTGTAATTTCATAGAATTACTTCACAAATATTTTGATTTCACTTTACAATATCTTCATTGTAATTTACGCTGTATTTTGCATTGTAAAGTGTTGTAAAATCACAAACATTTTTAACAGTGTGTTTCACGTCTCGCTTGCATAAATCGCGACCGGGTCCGAGTGGGTTTTTCTACCTTCAATTAATATCGTCTCGTATTACAATGTTTCTGAGCCAATCTTAGTTTTCTGGTATACACTTAGAAAAATGTTTGTCTTGAGTTAAAGAAACTGTTTTTTTGAGGATGTTCTCAAAATTACATAATATTCAACTTGATTTATAAAATTGACATAAAAAGATTCACTGATTATTGCAACAAATTTTAAAAGAGAAGCTTAAGCGTAAAAATGAGAAACTAGTTGAGGTCATAATTGTTTATATTTCATTCAATTTCAACTTATAAAAGTTCATTCTATTCCTTGGAAAGTTCTTTACAATTCCATTTGTCAAGTTTTTATGGGAATTATTTTATTTCAAAATTATACGTGCAATTATTTTTAGTTAGTCATTTTTTAAATTAAATTAAACGATTTCCTAAATGATATTGAATAAAAACGTGACGAATAAAACTGTAAAAGAACCTTTCAAGGAATAGAATGAGCTTTTGTAAATTATGAAAAATTGAATGAAAATTACAACTTTTGCCTAAAGCGGACAAAAACACAAATATGCAAGTAGCTGCATTTAAATAAACAATTATGACCTCAACTATTTTGTTATTATTTAGGCTTAAGGTTCTCTTCTAAAATTTCGTTGTAATGATCAATGGGACTTTTTTGCCTACTTTGTAAATCAAGTTAAAGATTAAGTAATTTTCAACTCGACTTTACGCCCAGAATATCACTTGAAGAAAAATCAGCAAGATTAGCGGTAGCAAATCATCGCCAAGCAGTAAAAAAAAGTAGAAAAAGATAGTAAATATCCATACAAGAACAAAAAAATCTGCTAGGAAGGACGAAATGAGAATAAGAAAAAAATCGCTACTGGGAATTATTGTCCGTCACATAAATGATTTTGACCACTAAAAGTGCAATATCTCAGTCAATTTACAAGGTGTCTTAACCAAACTTAGTGGATATATAGAACCCACCAAGGTTAAAAAATTCTGTAAGTTTGGAAGATATTAATTGAAAATTCAAGAAATGCACTATAATCGAATTTTCAAAAAAATAAAATAAAAAATTTAAACAAAAAGACGTCTGCAGGCTATAATTTTAGTATAATCATTGTAGAACTTTGACAATAACATCTTATTTTACTATTTTACATATCAATCAGAGAGAAATAAATTCGCAATTACATTCGTTGAGAAAAAAAGAGTTAAAAATGTGATTTTTTTAAATCAAATGAACTCGAACTTTTTTTTAGAAAGATGTAATATTGTAAAAATATTCTAAATGAATTTGAAATACATTGATTTGTTATGATTTTTTTTCATTTTTAGTCATTTTTTAGACACTTTTTAACGATTTCTAACATGGAGACGCCCCTGCAGCCAAAACCAAACAATCGACTTCGAATGAAGCTTTGTATAAATATAGTTAATAAGGTGTATATGCTGCTTTTTCAGGAGAATGTGATCCATAAGCATACCACAGAGTTAGATTTGTATTCATATATATGAAAAAATTAACAATTTTCCGAGCAATTTTCAAAATATGCAGACACAAACCTAGCAAGGAATAAATTATACGGATTTTTTAGCAGATTCTTTGAGAAAATTGTTGATAGTAATTGTTCTGTAAGTTTGAACGATATCAACTGAAAACAGGAGAAGTCCGCTGACCCAAAAATTGAAAAAAGTAGTTGAATAAATTCGAATGTAGATTAAAATTTTATTTCAATGTTGTCGCAAAATTTTAGTACTTTATGTGGATTTGTTATTATTACACCTAGACAAACATTTTTCTTGATCCAAATAAACTTTTTTCTTGGATATACATGAAATTTGGTTGAATCAAACAAATTTTGGTTGATTCAGCAAAATGTTGATTGATTCAAACAAATTTTTAGGTTGAATTAATTAGATATTCTCTATCTACCAAAAGACTTGGTTAAATCGACCAAAAAGTTTGGTTCAGTCAACCAAATATTTTGTTGACCATATAGTAAGCATATTCTATGGTTGAGCAAACAAAATTTTTGTTGATTCAACCAAATCGTTTGTGAGTATCCTAGAAAAATGAAGGGAATCCCAGAAAAAAACACTACGTATGAAAAAACTCCACTAATTACCAACATGAACATTAATATTCAATTTATTTATGTTGAAGATAATCAAAGTTGTGAAATCACAAAATAAAGCCAAGTACGAATAATAGAAAATTTAACAATAAAAGTATTTTTCAATAAAATAAATGTTATAAAAAGTAACAAATTAATTAAAGCAGTAATTAATAAATCTGTCTAACAAATAATAGTTTATATTTGATAAAAAAAATTACATTGATACTTTAGAGGAATAAAAGAGAAAAAAACATTTGGTGGGTCTATCACTGTCTTTAAATAATAAAAATAAGTGCACCGACATGAAAATAAAAAAAAAAGAATAATAAATCATTATATTACAGGGACGCCAAATGTTTTTCGCTCTTCTTTTATCTCTATAAAGCATACATTCAATTATTTTTATAAAATAAAAACTATTATTTATTAAACTTATTTAATAATTACTGCAATAATTAATTTTCTACTTTTAATAACAGTGCTTTTATTAAAATATACTTTTATTGCAAAATTTTCTTCTATTCGCACATAGCTTTTTTGATAATTTCAGAACTTTGATTACTTTAAACATAAATAAATAAAATATAAAAATTCATGTGCGTACTTGAAGGAAATTTTTCACACCTATTGTTTTTGTTGGGATTTTAAATTAAAGAAAAATTTTCATTGGAACAAAAAAGTATTTCTTTGAACCAAAGAAATTTCTTTGAATCAAAGAATCTTTTTTCTGAGTGTGAGAAAAAATTAAAGAGAGCATATATTTCAAATTCAAGATTCTTCCTCAAACTATAAACTGCATATATTAGCAAATTATTTATCTCCTTGCCTCTCTTTGCCTACACCAACAAAATTTTTTGCTCAAACTTCAAGATTTACGAGGGTCATTCTCGCATCTATCAGTCCTTAATCCTTATACTCTCACCGCGTATCTTGAAAAACATCCCGCCTTGATTGGTTTGTCACTTATGTAACAAGCAATTATATACTCAAATAAACACTAAATTAATCATACCCCGATTCTAAAAATAAAATCCTCCAAATATACTCGCAAATTTATCTTCTTCACTGACTCTAATTAACATGCTTTTCAAATGCAAACCTCAATTACGAGATAAAACAAGCGCCAAAAAAGAGATACAAGAAAATGAGGTGATTATCGTGTCACTTCTACGAGACTCTTTATCGTCGTAAAGTATTTTTGACACGAATTTCAGGTTTTTTGGGATCTTCTATAAACACTGGCGCTAAGGCAACCTGCCTTTCTCTGCCTCCTCTGTAAACTCAATAATCTCTTCCACGAAAGTTTGTGCTGCGAGTAAGTAAATTACGAGTTGTCGACTCCATGTATAGTCTTTTGGAATATATTCTACAGGTGGTTATATATGCGACTGGTGATGTAAAGTTCTTCAGAATTTGTCTTTGTAGATGATTCCGGGAACATTTTGTGGAATTACGGTGATAATACGGAGCGAGTCCAAAAAAAAAAAAAAAAAAAAAAAAAACGGAAAATATACGTGCTCAAGAATTGCAAATAGTCACGATTAAAAAGAAAATACGACTCATTAAAATAATAAGTTGAAACAACAAACTATGAAAAAACTCACAGCTAGCCTCGATTAGAGGAGAAGCGGGTAATGTGGCGCGGTCACTTTTACAAAAATCTACGTATTATAAAAGAGTGAGGTTAGATTCAGTATATACATTTATGAATGTAATATGAAATAGTGAAAAAATTAGGTTAATTACGATAATTATTTGATTTTTAAGGTGAAAAGTTTGTTTTGGGTGTTTCTCATCTATTATGACAGTTGCGAAAAAATCATTGAAGCTTGTAATATAATGCTCCAAATGTATTAAAACTTTGTCAATATTGATCTTCTGACTTTTTCGAAGGATATAAGGTGTCACAAATATGTAAAGTTAGTTAAAACCTGCAAATAAAAGTCTTACTTCAACACTACACACAAGCGGGTAATATGGCGCGGATGGCCATTTTGATGGTAAGATGTCGAAATGTTGAATATTGTATGTTCATAGCTTTGGTTGCTAATCATTCACAAAATATAACCTCCAACTAATTTTTTTTAACTTTAAATGAATAAGGATATCTGATTTTACTGAAATTGTGCATTCAATTGTTAGAAAATTATTTTTAATTTGCATTTTTTGAAGATTTCCGAGTAATTTATGAGATTTCCAGAGATTGTTAGAGTTATTATTGGATTGTAAAGAATTTCAAGGGATTCTTAAAGATTTCCAAGGATTTAATGGAATTTAACAAGATTTGACTGAATTTCAAGAAATTCGATTTTATAGAATTTTGTGTAACTTTCAAATTTTTTTAAAGAATTCTACGGAAATACGAGGAATTTTAGAAGTTTTTAATGAATCTCAAGAGATTCCGAAAGACTTTCAAGGATTTTGAAAAATATAAAGAGTTTAACGAGATTTCAATGAATAATAAGACATTTTAAAGGATTTCAATCGTTTTCAAGGGATTTTCGAAAATTTCAAACGAAATTAAAGGATTTCAAGAGAATGTGAAATATTATCAAGGATTTGAAAGGATTTTACGAAATTTCAAGGAATTTTAAGAGATTTTTAAGGGTTTCAATGGCTCTTAAAATAATTTGAAACTTTACCCCAAATTTAGAGGATTTTAAAAGATTTTATTAGATTTTAAAGGATTTCAAGGGATTCCTAAAAACTTTAAGAGATCTTCAACAATCCCGTGCAATCTCTTAAAATATTACGAAATCCGTTCAAATGTTTGACATTCCGTAAAAATTCTTCAATTCCGTGTAAGTAATTCAAAATCTATCGAAATATATATATATAAATTCCTTGAAACCTGTTAAGACGTCCTAGAAAATTCTTTAAATCCTTCAAAATTTCTGGAAATACTTTGAAATCTTCGAAAATCCAAAAGAACTTGGAATCCTTTAAAATCTCGTAAAATCGTTTTGAATCTCTGAAAATCCCGTTGAACTCTTTAAAATATTTGAAATCCTATAAATATTCATTAAAATCTGAGGGAAATATTCAGAACCTCTTGAAGTTAAAATCTATAAAAATTCCAGGACACCTTTGGAAATCTTCGGGAATCTTTCATGATCTCTTAAAATTCTTCCAAATTCTTTGAAATCTTTAAAAATTCCGGGAAACCTTTGAAAATCCTCGGGAACCTTTGGAAATGTCTTGATATTCTGCAAAATCTTTTGAAATCTTTGGGAATCCTTTAAAATCTCTGAAAATTTCTCGAAATTTCGAAAAATTCTTTAAAAGTTTTTGAAAAACTTCGAAATCCTTGGAAATCTTTCGAAAAAATTAGGTGTCACTCCAAATCTCTTGAAATCCATGAAAATCTCTCAAAGTTTCTCCAAATCCATAAAATCCATTGAAATATTTGGAAATATTACAAAATCCTTTGAAATCGAATTTATCGAAATCCATTACAATATTTAAATTCCGTAAAACCCTTAATAATCTTTGAAAACCTATAAAACCCTTCGGAATCTCTTAAGGTCCTTTAAATCTCTAAAAATCGTTCGTAATCCCGTAAAATCCTTTGAGATATTCGGAAATCCCTTCAGATCTTCGTCATATCTTAAAATTGTTTGAAGTCTCTAAAAATCTCTTGAAATTCTGTAAAATCCTTTGAAATCTTTAGAAATCCCATGAAATACTTCACAGAAAACCATTAGTGTGAAATTTGTTGCATCTCATTTTGAACAGTGAACACTTTCATTGTGCCTTCATTTGTTTTCGTGTCTTAAAAACGTCGCAACTTAAAACTAGACCGTATTTGGCGTACTTTTGAGGAACGGCGTTTTAAAGTGTTCAGAATCTCTTGAAATCAGAAAAAATGAATCGGAAAAAATGAATCGATTCGATTAATCTGATTCATAAAAATAGATTCAAAAATCCATTAATCGGCTCGAAATAATTCATTCATAAATAATCGAATAGATATTGTCCTCCCCTAGAACAAACTACTATTAACTTATTTGCTCAGTGGGTTATCCGTGGAATCATCCTCAATGAAAAAAAAATTTAACTGCTATAGAACCAGTATTATCAAATTTGTTATATCCTAAAAAGGATTTCTTATTATCATAAATATTACACTCCCGTTTAGCAAATAATCGAAAACGCCCCTGGTTATAAGTCGGGGTTGTTTCTTCCTTTTTCGGCATTCTTAAAACACTCGCACAGACCCATTCTCTGCAACTCGGAATAATCGAATTTCCCCGAAAAGGTGCATTTCGTTTTCGGCGTACCAATTTAGAACTCGCGAGGGCAAGGCATAAACGTAGGCGTGGGCCTAATGTAATTTATCTGCTCATACGAGTATGGTGAAGGTATCACAAGATTTGAGCAAAGATAATCTTCGGCTCAACTCTTTCCTGATGTAGGAATAACGAGCAAATTTTCTCGTTAAAGTGCAAATTGAACCCAGTTATCGTAAAGCTGTGATTTTGCAGAATTATAACACTTTTTTTATTTTCAGTATCAAGAAAAAATGTTGAAAAATAGTCAGAATTTGAAATTATGGAACAAACCAAAATTTGGAAGCTTAGACTCCAAATTGTTTCTCCTTTTTTCGACCGTTGGTATAATAAAATTTCGATGAAGTGTGTTTTTTAAACGATTTTTAAAGCGCTTTTTATAACGGTTATACAAAAGATGCTTGACAACCAAAATCGTTTTTCATTCTTCATATTGGACCGTAAGACTGAACAAAAAACATCTTTATAGGAATTTGAAAATCTTCAAAGATTCTGACGTCCTAATTTTACCGGCAGTTTAAAATAATTTCTTTGCATCGAGTTGTATACAAAGTAATTTTTTCAGAGCCTCATGCTGTGAAATGTATGCTTTCCCTTCCGAATAATGTCACGCGAATGAAATTCTTCGAAACTTGGACTTTTTATTCACACCGGAATGAAGTTTATTATAGAGACTCAGACCCAGGAGACCTCCTTTTCTGCTTATCATATCGACCCTTTCTCCACAAGAGTCGTTCCACTCGCCTCGGCCATTTTAAACGATATTTAATAGTTGCGAAAACCAGATCGAATCCATAGGTGTTCTACAAGGACAATACATATTTATAAGAGAAAAATATACTGATGAAGCAAAAGCTCCGGTTCTATTCAGTTAGTGGAACCTCATTATTTAAGAAATCATTAGACAAACCCATAAACTTTTATCTCAATTCTTCTACTTTGTTATCTGGTATTTTCGTTATGTTTGCTTCATTATCTTTAATAATTTCGAGAAAGTGAATTGCTTTTTTCCCCCAAATTTGTTGCTAAGACCATTTCCCAACCTCAAAATGTTAATTACTTTCTGTGGAATCTCTACATTAGAAATATTTAAAAACCAAGGATCAAGTTGATCTTGGAAAAGAATCGAGTGAATATTCAAATTAAATTTTTTTACATCACCCTGGGCATGAAGAATGTTTTCAAATTTTCGACCATGTTTTTTATTTTTTTTTTAGGTTTTTTTATTCATCTTAGTTTCCCTTCAGAGGTATTCTATAATGATGAAGAAAGGTATCAGTTTATTCAATCTATCAAGAATATGTTTAATATTCTCGTTTACATGTGTATCAGTGCATGACAATCTTTTATAAATCAAATTTAAGATAAATTTTCTAAATTTATCAGCAATCTCATGAAAGGTCTCTTTGATTCTTTTGTTATTGAAATCAAAACATACTTTCTTATTAATGTCAAAAATCTTTGTTGGAAAAATCCCATGAATCTTGCACTTTATCAAAAAATCTTTCTGTAATGCAGCCAATCGCAGTTTTTTTACTAGTCGAATAAAATTCCTTCATATTTTTTACCGGTCTCTCAATCACATCCATCTCATTACCCCAATTTCTATCAATTTTACCGAAATCTATAAAACTAAAAAGGAGCAATCAACGTCAATAAAAATCCACTTCATGCGTAGAAGTTCCACACAATAGATTCCAATATTTTTTACATCGTCACCACAACACTAATTAAACATATATTTCAATTTTGCCAAACCCGATATAGATTGTCAGAAATAATATTCACAATATTAAAATTATGAAAGGTTTATTTTACAGTCTGTTCATCAAGAAAGAATCCGGGAAAAATTGATGAAAACTGCACACTGGAAATAAATCACTGTTATAACTTGAAAGATGTGAATTCACTCATGGAGGAATGTGTTGAGGATGTCATAGTTCCTCTTATATTATTTTTAAGTCTTCATTTTTTCTAAAGAGGTCCAAATTGGCTGGCTAAGAAAAGTAAAAAGTAAAACATTAAAGTAATGTCACGTTTTGAAAATAGTTTTTCAAGAATGTGAAACACTAAATGGAAAGTTTAGATCACTAGCTTTGAAATCATGCATAAAAATCTTTAAAAGCGACAGAGGTTGCGAAGTTATTCGCTGTAAAACAGGATAATGCAACTTTCGTACCTTGTTGCGCTTTAAATGCGATATCTGCATGAAAAATAGAGCAAATAACTTTATTAATAGCTCATTCGAAACAGAATTTTCCAAAAAAGAAATTATTATAACGAAAATTAACTGTGAGCATCAGCAACAAATTTACTTAACATTTTGTCACGAAACACTGAAACAACACCAAAATTGAATATCTAGATCTCTTCTTTTTTTATTTTAGTCAATATCTTCGAAACCAGTGGTTCTTTTATTGTTTGCAAGTGACCATTTTAAAGCTTTTGCTGCGTAGATATTAGGTCCATGATTGTTCATAATTTTTCAGATCATTTTGGTCTCAGCAAATAAGTTGAAAATAATTTGCCTTATTTTATGTATAAAACTGACTAAAAATTGTCGACGTGACTCGAAAAGTATAGGGGATTTAAACATGCTATGTGACACTATCGCTCCCTACGCGAGCTAACCAATATGGGAGCAACCAGCAAAGTAAATACACGTGGAAACATCACAAAAAAATAGCGTTTGACTTTGATCTTCCGTTTTAATAAATAATTGTTGTGATAAGTTGCTCTGATCAGTATAACACCTCTGAGTTAATAATTATTTGCTTTTATTTGCTTTAAACATTGAACTTGCACTTCAGCATCGAAAATCAACAAGTTTCAGAGGTTGTTGCGTCAGTGGTAAGTGGTTGCTTGACTCTAAAATGAATAAAAAATTCAATCTAAGTCTTCATACAGTGCTAAACATTGGAAGTGTAAGAATCAGAAGGCAAAACTTATTTGGAAAAATTGAAGAGGTAGATAAACGCAATGAGTGGTTAAGAAAATTTAATATTAAAGAGGATAACCCAAAGAATTTACTAGCCTGATCCTTACATTTTGATGAAAACAAATATTGGTTTCCATCACTACTTTTAATTAATAACCTTCCTGTTATTATGTGCGGTTCTGAAGTTAAAGCACTAGAAGCACAAGATGGTACAATAAATATAATTCAACTTTTTCGCGGGTTTTGAGGGTAGCAGAGAACATTACAATCATATCAGAAATCAGAATATTTTGGCCTTCAATCATGTTTCTTGACGTAGTTGTAGCTTTTGTGAAACTACAGAAACTATCGAAGTCCAAAAATACCATTCTATGAACTTAAAAATACTTTTTATATTAAATTACTGCTACTACTTCATATGAATCATGTAAATCGCTCTGCTTCCTGCGGCCATATTTGTTGGGAAAGATAACATGTTTCAACACCATGTCATTTTCACATTCCGCCTCAGTGTAAATTCTTCTCTTTCAAATTATAGCAATGATTTATTTCTAGTATGCAGTTTTCATCTACTTCAGCCGGATCATTTTCTTCTGTTAAACAGACTATATATAGATGACTGTCCTAAGTTGAATATTGAATATGTTTACTTGTTGGCGTAACAATTTCCGATGGTAGATACCATTCTCAGGTAGTTGTACTTACTACTTCAAGTAGTAAGTCTTACTGATAAATTAGTAAGCCATACAATTAAATTAGTAGTTCTAATTACTTAAATTAGTAGTTCTAATTACTTAAAGTAGTAATTCTAATTAGGGAAATGAGTATAGTTTCTACTCCTGAAAAGAAAAATATATTTTTTTATTATTATACCATTAAGCCAAATCCCTTTCGAGGTAAGCGTAACTCGATCGGTTCTGTTCTCGTTTCACTACTGGGGATGAAGGAGTTTGTATGGTAAATTTGGGTACGGGATGTTTAGGAGAAAAAGGAAAAGGTTTTAGATCAATCTCACAACGTCGCTCCGACACTAGTCGCTTGATCAATCTCTCTAGCAATCAGCCCAGGTGAAGAGCTTCGCAAAGCCATTATAATAACGGGAATAATTATAACAATCCACTA
>JAUMHM010000048.1:792664-805703 GCA_032362435.1 Melikaiella ostensackeni
TTGCAAAATTCCGACTCAAATAAAGTACATAAACGTAGGTTATCGTCTTTTGATGCAATTTCCAAACTTTCAGTCTGATACTTTTTTTTTAAAAAAAGTTCTACGGTTAAAAAAAAAAAAAAAAAAAAATTGGTACACCGAAAAAAGAGGTCGGTAATATAGGAATTTGACTGTGTCACATGCCCTTAAAATACATAAGTATACGGAGTTTCAAATTAATCGGAGGTATGCGCTTTTTGGAAGTATATCCGAAAATTATTTTTTTTAATTGAAAATTCACCTTTTTGGTTGAAAATTCAACTATCTGGTTAAAAATTAATCTATTTCGTTGAGAATGTAGTACTTTTACTTTAAAGGTTAGGAATTTAAAACAATTCAAATTGAATTCAGTACCCACATTAATTGGTCGACATACATAAAGTGTAGTCCGAAATTTGAAACCTTGTGGGCCCTGACATTTTGAACATTGCGTTAATCGTTAGGTTTAACGTCGAAATGTTTAAAATTTGTTTTGGAAAGATGGGAAAGTCATATAATAAGAAATAAGGAAAGGTGGGAGAAATAAGACTAGCGTGGTGGCCTCAAAGCGAAGAGAAGACCTTGGCTTCCAAGTTATAAATGGAACGCCTCCAATCGATATCCACCACTGGATGCATGCGAATTCCGCCTATAGCACGAAAGTCCATGTGTTTTTAATAGAATACCGTAAGATTTCTAGGAACAAGTCAACGACCCGCTCCGCGATGTATAAGCGATGCATTAATTTCGATTCTCCGCGTCGACGGGATAGGAGAGAAACGCTTTGCGATTCGAGTTCCAGATATGTATATTGTATATGTATATGTATACGATGCCGCATTACGTTAAGTTAGGTAAGGTTAGATTATGCTTATGCGATCGAGAGGAATGCCCTCCGCGAGTACAAGCAGACCTGATAGTCTGATGACGACAAAGCAAAGATGTGCTTTACTGCTTCTGCTTTCTATTTTTACGAACCAAAATCCTTCTGCCGTGCTTCGATTTATAAATACAATACGTAAATAACGTGGGTTTCTGAAATTTCAAATTCGCTCTGCTCTGGATCATCACTCGCATAGTTTTAGCGGAAATGAGCGGAATGCAGTGGCCATGCGAAGATGATTTTTACGCTCAAAGTCCAAGAAAAACCACTTCGTAAAGCTAGGAAAACACGAATGAACTAGATCTTCTGCGGTTTGGTATTTTTGGATGGTTGGTTTCGTGGAAAGAGATTGTTTGGATGGCTGTGGTTCTATTTCGAAACTTTATTTCTTTTGAATTTTCCATTTAGAATTTTGCTGTCGATCGATGAATCCCCTAAAAATTGTTTCCTTTAGTGTCAGAATGTCCCGTGAATTTTCGCAGAATTAACAAAAAAAATATTTAGGGGCGTATGAAGCCCATTTTTGCAAAAATGCTATTGATTGAGTTCACATTGAAGCGAAAAACGAGAAAGAGGGGAAGTTTCTTAAAAACCGGGGGAAAAAAGAAGTTCTTTAAAAAAGGGGAAAAGAGGGCAATATGGGAAAGCCTGTGAAGTCTGAATTTTATATATCTATACGGGAAAAAAAGTGCTGGCAATTTTTCTTGACCGAGTGCGTGACTTCAGAATAGGTGTAAAAGTACTTGAAAAGTTGAAAATACCGTCATCGGAAAATGATGCAAATAATGCTAGAAGAAACATAAGCCTTCTTAAACTGTGTCCAGCACAGTCAAAGAAGCACTCCTGGACTACATCTACAAAAAATCTAAAAGGAAATCTGTAACACGTTTAACATTCCAGCATTGAAGTCTTCAAGCCAGTCAAGGAACGGTTCTTGGACTGTCAATGTAGACATTTATGCTAACAAGAATATTCTTTTTTAAATTTATAATTTTATTATCTTTAATTTAAATACACTGGAACTCCCAGTTAGCAACGGTCTCGGGTATGGCCTTGGATGACCGTGACTCCGTTCCAAGAATTTGTGTGATGTAAACAGTCAGAGGAAACTGCTGGGACTCCGCTGAGCTCACGTGCCTCTCTCTCGGTCCCTTGGACCCCCTCATCAACGAATTCGAGCCGGCGGAATTCTAGGAACACGGTATATGGGGGCTGCTTAAATGGGGGTTTCAGTGTATCTACTTTCACATAATAAGACACACTATCACTACTTACATTAATCAAACATTTTTTACGCTTTGAAAAATCGGAGGCACGCTGCGGGGATTAGAACTACCTAACTACTCTCTGAATAATGCAACTTATTCCTAACCGCTCAAACCCCTCAGCTAACCTAACATGCAGAAAACATGGTAAAAAATCTTGGCTTTGTTGCTCCGAGTTAGACAACTTACTACGAGGCTAACTTTGCTATTAAGCAAAGCAGGTGTGGAAATGCTGTAGCAGATCACCTACTATGTAATTGTTTATTTATATTACATAACAAATTGTATAAATTGTTTAAACAATTTTAGTTTAAATAATTTATAAATTATAATTTTTTTCACGATTTTTCTTCAATAAGAGATGATTTAACGCGAAAAAAATATATTTTTTTATTATTTTAACCAAAATTGTTTAAAAAATTTATTTACATTTTTTTCTTCAGACAATTTCATATATAGTATAAATAAATAATTTCATAGTACTACGATGCCTGATAAATTTGCTGATTAAAAATTAAATTTGTTATTTTTATCATTGAAAATTGGAGAATATTATTCTAGATTGAATAAATTAATAACAAATCAATAAAAAATAATACTTTTTTGTCTCTATTGGTTCACAAAATTTGAAACTTGACCAAAAACTTACTTGAGTTTACACTCTTAAAAGATAAAAGAATTTTATTATTGTGAGGTATTCGAAAATACTTTTTATAAATTGTTATTAAAAAAATGGTTATTTCAAAGGAAATTTCCTATAAAAAATATCAATTTTTTAACAACAATTTATGAAAAGTATTTTCGACTATAACAGAATATGTAATTTTTTTTTTTAAGAGTGCTAACCTCGAATAAGTTTGTGCCCAAATTTCAATTTTTTTAGCAATAGTTTCAGAGATATCATTTTTCAAATATGTTAGTTTTGTTAAAAAAGCAATAGTTTTAGCACACGCGCTTTGTGGGCGTGCACTGCTAATAATACAATAACAAGTGTTTCTTATTTATTTTTATTCCAAATTCATTCACATGAAAATTATCTTCACACTTAAAACTTTAATAAATAAATTAGTTATTTTATTTTTATCTTCTATAGTTAGTTATTTTATATTTGATCAGTTATTTTTATAAAAAGTTGCACTACAATTGTTTAAACAATTTCCTTATTTACTTACAAAAAAATGTCAAAAATAATTTTCAGAATCTTTGAGCAAAAATAAAACTTTTTTGATCTTTGTACTTTTTTCGTATATAACTATGAACATTTTAAAATTAAACCCTAAGGGATGAAACATGTTTTTAATTCTTAAATTACGAAAATACCATTTTTTGAATTTGTTTTGGTCTCAAAGAAAAGCTTAGGTTTATTCATTAAAAAAACTTTAAGTTAAAAAAATGGGACTACAAATTTCTATTCATGAAAATAAACGTCGATAACTCTAGTGGGATTTTGCTACTTTTTGAAAAATTTTAAATCCGGTAACCTTTTTAATGTTCTTCGAATTAAAAAATGTCATTAGGAAAATTCGTAAGCACTAAAAAACTAATCATGATTACATTTTTTACATTTTTTAAGTTTGCAACAGAAAAATTATTCAAGCTCAAAAGCTTTCAATTTATATTGTCAAATTTTGAAAAACTAAATCAGAAATTATTCAATTCTGAATGCTTTCAATTTAAAATTATCCAGTTATGTTGATTAATGTAATTATGTGACTTGATACGTGATTTTTGCATTTACGAGATTTCGAAACTTACACTCATTTTGTGCCATTTTTAACCAGGGCTGCGCCACAGCCTGGTGTACTTAAAAAAAGTGACCTATTTGAACCGAAAAGTTGATCAAAAGTGACTAATTTCTAACCCAAAAAGTGACTCATGTGCATTTATAATGTGACTTAATGTTTTTTTTAATTCAAAAGAATTCAGAAGAATTCAATAAAATTTATAGGAAGTCCAGGTGAATATTAATGAATTTAGGATAAATTCATAAAAATTCTAAGTGAATTCAAATCAATTCAAGTTAAGTTTAAAAGAGTTCAGGGTAAATTCAAATCGATTGACAAAAATTCAAATGAATTGACAAAAATTCAAAAAATCAATATTAATTGCAGCACAAAATTTTAAAAATGAATCAAATTTGAATCGAATTTAATAAACTGGGAGTTAACGGAATTCAGGGCAAATTCAACAGAGTTTAAGAGAATTGAAAAAAAAATGAATAAGATCTGAGTGAATTCCGAAGAATTTAAGGGAAATGAAAAGAATTCGATGAAATTGATAAACATTCAAGTGAACTGAAAACAATTCAAAAATATTTTTAAACTACATTGAATTCATTAAATTCAGAATGAATTAAAATAATTCGAGGAAATTCAAAAATAATTTGATGAAAAGCTTAAGAATTCAAGGCGAGTTTAAAAGACTTAAGGGTGAGTTCTCAAAAACTATTTAAAATATAAACAAAAGAAATCCATTTAATTAAGTAGAATTGAGTGAATTTAGAAAAAATCAAGTCAATTCGAAAGAATTCAAAAGATTCAAAAAATTCCATTGATTTCAGTAAAATTGGAGTGAATTTAAAAGAATTCAAGGGAATTCAAGAGGCTTTGATGGAATTTATAATGATTTGAGTGAATTAAACAAAAATACATCAACGACCAAAACAAAAACCAAAATAACAATACATAATTGAATTGAAGTAAATTGAAAAAAAATTTCATAAAAAAAAATCAATGAATAAAATAAAATTCAAGTAAGCTTAGAGAAATTTAAAGGCATTAAGAAGAATTGGATGAAAATGATCAAAATTCTAAATGAAATTAATAAAAATTCAAGATGAATTAAATTTTTTTTTTAATATTTACGAAATTCATTGAATTCATTAAATTTGCAGTGAATTTAGAAAGAATCCAAGGGAATTAAAAAAGAATTTGATGAAATACCAAAAAATTCAAGGCGTGTTTAAAAGGCTCAAGGGTGAATTAAAAAAAAAAAAATAATCCATTGAACTGAGTAGGATTGAGTAAATTTAGAAAAATTCAAACGAATTCAAAAGAATTCGATTCAAAAAAATCCTAAAGAATAAAAAAATTCAGGATAGATTAATAAGAATTCAACTTGAATTCCAAACAAATTCAAATTAAGTGAAAAGATCCAAAATATTCCATTGATTTCAGTAAAATTGAAGTGAATTTAGTAGAATTTAAGGAAATACATACGAATTCAAGATGAATTTAAAATAATTCAGGGTGAATTTAAGATACATAATACAAGTGAATGGAACAAAATTTTTAAAATCCAAAAAAAAATCCGCTGAATTCCGTGGTTTTAAAGGGAATTCCGTAGAATTCAAGAAAATTCAGAAATAGGTAGACGTGAATTCAGCAGTGGTTATCCCTCGGATTTTCTGTTTTAATTTATTGAAAAGAGATGACTAAAGCGATTTTTTTATTTGAAAAAGTGATTATAGTGACTATATTTTTAAAATGTTACAAAAAATGTGATTTAAGGGCATATGATACTTAAAAAATTATCGATTTTAGCAATGTTAGGTTCCCTCGGCTTTTATGACACAGAAATAAAAAAGATTTACCCTTAAAAATTTGGGGAATGATAAAGAACATGCTGACGGACGTCCCCGAACTCTTCTTTTGTAGGATAATTGACAAAATTATTTTTGAAAAATTTGATTAAAGTGTGTGTATTTTGAGGTTATTTGTGTTACAGCTTTACTTCCAAACTACACAATATTTTCGATCGGAAACTTAGGACAAGCAAGAAAACATAGAAACTAATGTCCAGGAACTAACTTTGTTTGTAGGTAATTAAAAAAGTTTATTTTATAAATAATTTGTATGTGGCGAAAAATGGATCCTAACCTCAAAATAGTGAACGTACATAAAATTTTTATTTATCAGAATAAATTTTTTTTATACCTTATCCCTCTAAAAAAGAGTTCGGGGACGTCCGTTATACCATTTTATAGCATCTCCAAATTCAATTTTTGAAAATTATAATTTTTGTGGATAAAAAGCCGGGGGAACTGAACTCAATTTATCATACGCGGAAGTATCACAAGCCCTTAAGAAAAAAAAGTGACAAAAAGAGACTTGAGTGACTGTGTGGTGGCAGCCCTGTTTTTATCAGGCAGGAAATTATGCTTTTATTTTACAGAACGTGTATTCAATCCATTTTATTAAAAAAACATTTAGGCTTCCCGGACAATTAAAGTACATGAATTATTTTTGTTAGGGTTAAAAAAACAATCATGGGCCCTAAAGGATCCTCAGGATCCTGAGAAATACTAATGAAGAATTTTCAAGAAATTTACGATACCCAAAGAGTGCAACGTTTAGACGCCTCGATTTTATTAAAAATTTTAAAAATTCAGGCTACCGACTGAAAATAGGGTACGATAGGACCAAATCTTGAAAATGAAGGACTTTAAGAGTTGAGCGAGGACTTTAGGAACCAAAGCTGAATATAGGGGACAATAGGGGATATAGGGGTCGGCCTGTGAGGTCTACAATAAATCTATGATCTAACGCAAAGTTGAAAACGTTTAAAAATTCAGAGGTCACAGTGGTTTTAGTGGTGTCTAGCCTTAGAACCTTGACTTCATACTCTGTCATAGGATGTTCCGAGTTCAGATTCCAGAGTTAAAGAGGTTTTCGTCTAGTCTAGTCGTAGAGCGTTGACGTCATGAATTCGAAGATGTCGAGTTTAGCAAGTCAACAACGAGGATATACGTGAATGATTTCCAATTTCCGGTTTCTCAACGTGGATTTTTTGTTCAATTTCAATATTGTTCTTCTTCTAATGAAAAATTCAGCTTCCTCTACAGTATTGTTTAAAATCGAATTAATTCTCCTAGTTTGTGTAACAGATTATTCAATTATTTTCATCTCTTTCTCCTTTCAATTCACTGGAATCAATATAACAAAAATCTTACTGAAAGAATTTGATTTGCAGGATTTCGACACGTTCTTCTTTCCTGAAATAAAACATTAAAAGCCTTCTAGAATTCATCAATTTCACACTTCGCATCTAAAAAATAACTATCAAATTGAGTTCGCAAAGTAATAACCCTTAGTAAAGAAACACATATTTGAAAACAATTTAAAATGTTTTCGTGTCGAATGATCCTTGTTTATAAAACTGTTTAACTAAAATCGAAAACATCTTTTGTATGCAGAGTTTGTTATTCCAACCACAATAAGTACTCTGATGAAATTTCTGTAAATTTAGACAAAGATCGTGCTTTTTTTTCTTTTAATTTAAAGATGGGTAACTTCCGTGATTTCCACTAACACAAATCCACGGAATTTATTTCAATGCCCCAAATTCGCGTGAAATCAATTAAATAAAGCAGATCGAATTTACTTGCAGATTTGGAATTGAGTCTTTAAATTTCCAGGGAGTTGAAATGAGTTACGAATGAATTCACGTGAATTGTGAATAACGTCAATCGATTTAAAGCTAATTCTATTGAAAGTGATTTCAGTTAATAAAAATGCTTGATGGTTTCGAAATCGAGAAGAATAGTTTCATTCGATTCTGAGTATTTACGATATAATTTTTTCGTGTGTAGATTTGAATGGGAATTATTTAATTATTTTATTTAGAGAAATTCACTTTGTGAAAGTATATGGTAAAATTCTGAAAACGGAAGTTTCCTTTCTGGTAATAAAGAAAGACAAATGCCAAAGGCTTTTCGTCTGCTGTCTCTGGAATATTTATACAAAAGATGGTATTCTCCGCAAAGGAAAGGAGTAGTACTCTTTTCGAGCTACATGCTTCCGTGAATTCCACCTCTCTAACAATCTTTTTCTTAGAATCTCCGTAAAATAAGCATCAGCGTTTCGCTTCTCAAAACTTTAAATCTATTTGCAAATTTGTGCTAATAAAAGTTTAGAGTTTCAGCACTATTTTAAGATAATACTCATCTAGTTAAAAATAACTTTAGAGAAAGAATTTTTCAAATTTTTTACTGAAAAAAATTGTACTTTAGAAGTAACCCTAACAAGATCAATAAAAATGCAAATTAGGAGGAATGGATCAAACTTTAAACTCAAATTTTATAATAATAAGCTTGATTAATAAAAAAAATTAAAGGGATTCCCTTAAATTAGATCAATATTTAAAATTTAAAGGAATCAAAATTTAATTTTCAAATTAAAAACTTAGAAAATTAGTCTCAGTCCGGTTATAAATATTCAAAATTGATTTTTAAGCCAAAAATTAAAACGATTTCTAATTTTTTATTCAATAAAATTGTATTCTACAAGTAACTTCAACAAGAAAGACAATAAAAATTCAAATTAGGATCAAGGGATCAAACTTCGTGTTCTTATTTTTCGAGCAATTAATTGAATTAGAATTTTATTATAATAAGCTTGACTAATAAAAGAGAATGAAAAGATTCCCTTAAATTTCAGCAATATTTAAAATTCGAAGGCATCAGAATTTAACAATTCCTCAAATCTTGCGAATTTCTTTGAAATCTTTGGAAATTCTACAAACTTCTTTAACAACACTTGAAATCCCTTGAAATTTTTTGGAATCTTTTAAAATGACTTAGAATCCTTAAAACTCTTCGATTCTTTTTGAATTTCTTCATACCTCTTGAAGTCGTTGAGATCCGTAGAAATTCCTTAAAATCCATTGAAATCTTCGGAAATTGTGAAAATCCATTAAAATAAGAAGATATCACTTGAAATCCCTTCACCCAGAAAAAAGATCCTTTGATTCAAAGAAAAATATTCATTTGGCTCTCAAGCAAAGAAAAGTTTCTTTGATTCAAAGAAATTTCTTTGCTTAAAAAAAATGAATAATAAATCAAATAATTTAAGCACATTCAAAATTCAAAGGCATCAAAATGTAACAATTTTCAAATCAAAAACTTTGTAAATTAGTCTCAGCCGGGTTATAAATGTTTAAAAGTGATTTTGTAGCGAAAAATTAAATTTTATTTATGTACTTCGAATAGAAAAGTTTCCATCAAATTGACTGTTTTGCAACAGAATTTTATACTGAACAAAATTGTATTCTCTTGCAACTTTTTTAATTCCTAAGGGTCCTATAAAATCCCTTAAATCTTGTGACGTTCTTTATAATCTTTTAAAATGGCTTAAAATCTTAAAAATCCTTTGATTTTTTTAATTTCTTCATATTTCTTGCAGTCGTTGAAATCTGTAGAAATTCCTCAGAATAAAATATAATTTATTCCCTAAAGTTCTCTAGAAATTCATTGAAATTCCTTAAAATCCATTAAAATGTTTAGAAATCGTAAAAATCCATTAAAATAAGAAGATATCATTTGAAATCCCTTCGCTCAGAAAAAAGATTTTTTTGATTCAAAAAACATTCTTTTGAGTCAAAGAAAAATATTCATTGGCTCCCATTCAAAAAGAAGTTTCTTTGATTCGAAGAAATTTCTTTTGATTCAAAGAAATTTATTTGCTTTAAAGAAATTGAATAATAAATAAAATAATTTTAGCAATATTTAAAATTTAAAGGCATCAAAGTTTAATTTTCAAGTTAAAACATTGAAAATTAGTCTCAGCCAGGTTATATATGTTTAAAATATATTTCAAAGCCAAACATTGAAACTTATTTACTTATAATAGAATAAAAAAGTTTTCATGAAATCGACCGTTTTGAAATAGAATTTTGTACTGAACAAAGTTGTATTTCCTTGCAATTTTTGAAATACTCGGAGGTCCTATAAAATCCCTTAAATCTTGTGACATTCTTTGAAATCTTTGGAAATCCTACAAAATTCTTTGGCAACCCTTAAAATGTCTGAAATCTCTTAAAATTCTTTGGAATCTTTTAAAATTATTAAAAATATTTAAACGTTGTGTATACAGATACGGCATTTTTTGCCTTTCAAGTTTCTGTGAGCTGAGGGGATACAGATATAGAGATGAAACATAACCTCCATCTGCCCATCCCCATCTCCATACGCGTGTTAGTGACTAGTCACAGAAGAGTGACCTGTCACATCTCGAACCCCTTTTCCAAGTCTCCCTTTAAAAAATACGCGTGTTAGAGACTGGTAAAAGTAATAATATTATTGGAACAAAAAGTTCCTTATTGACCCAAAAACTTGCCGGACTAGAAACTTTAAATACGACAAATTTTGCCGGAGCTCAATGCTTAACCACCTTTAAAATCCTTTGAAATTTTGTCGTATCTTTCGAAATCGCTGAAATCTCTTAAAATAAAATTTAATTTATTTCCTAAAGCTTTCTAGAAATTCATTGAAATCCCTTAGAATTAAGATACTTTGATTCTAGGAAATTAAATAATAAATAAAATAATTTGAGCAATATTCAAAATTCAAATTTATCTCAATTTAATTTTCAAATTAAAAAATGTGAAAATTAGTTTCAGTCCGGTTACGAATGTTTAAAATTAATTTTTAAGCCAAAAATTAAAACTATTATTTAATTTTAACAGAATAAAAAAGTTTTCATCAAATTAACCGTTTTGCAATAGAATTAAGATAGAAACTGGTAGCAAAAGACCGTCGTGGATTCATTAAAACTGAAGACGAAAGAGAACTGTCACTTTTGTTCAAAAGCACGTGTGAAAATATTTTTATTTTGAAGAACAACAATTGCTCTAGATATTGTAAAAATATTAATGGTTACAAATTAATGAAGTTCATAAATTAATGTTTTTTATAAAAGTCTTCCCTACTGGGGTCTGTCCTAAACAAAATTTTGTCTAAACTTATTTACGAGAGCCATTGTTTCTGTACTCGAATCACTTTATTATAAATGTAATTTGAACCATTTTCAGAAATACAATTCGCAGATAAGAGAATCGATTATAAAATTCGAATCTTTACCTTTTCTCTCCTGAAATTTCCTAAAAGTGCTTCCGATTGTTGCCAGTGAGAAATAACCCACACAATGACAAACATTCGACACAACGCGTATCCTCCATTTAAAGTTCGGCTCACGGATGCGCGTAAATCCGTTATCACGACACTCTGCTTCTCGAACTCGAAGAAAATGACATTTTTTTATGAAAAGGACACAAAATGTATCACTCTTGTGAAATTTTTGTGAATCCTCGATGACAAAACGAGGTCTTACGGTGAAATAAATAAAACACACAGTAAAGACTCTACGTCTTGTCTCGGCGTCTCGCGAAAACTAGAGAAAAGACCGGACGCCAATTGATTCTCTTGTATGTCGGTTGGTGGCGGTAGTGCGCGCTCCACATTTAAAATTTAAATTGCAACATTTTAATTTTTGCAAACACATATTTTTGGGACGATTTTTTCGCGGCAGGTCAATCTTCGAAGAATGATGAAAAAGTTTAAAAGTATGATTTAGAACTTTCAGAATTTCTAAAATAAAATATAGGACTTTAAGGATGTTCTTAGTTCTAGGTGCACATTTACGTTCAAAATTGCTTAATCTTTAACTTGACTTATACAATTGACAAAAAAAGGCCCATTGATTATTGCAAAAAGTTTTGGAAAAGAAATCTAGGCGTAAATAATAAAAAAATAGTTGAAGTCATAATTGTTTACTTGAATGTAGTTATTTATATATTTGGATTTTTTCTTCCGCTTTAGGCAAAAGTCGTAATTTTCATTCAATCTTAATTTACAAAAGATCATTTTATGCCTTAAAAGGTTATATACAATTCTATTCGTCACATTTTCAAGGAATTTATTTCATTTAGAAATTATACGTACAATTATTTTAAGTTAGTCATGTTTTGAATTAAATAATTCACTAAATAATATTTAATAACAACGTGATGAATGGAATTGTAAAGAACCTTTCAAAGAATGGAAGGAGCTGCTGCAAATTTAAATTTAATACAATTTACGACTTTTGCCTAGAGCGGAAGAAAATACACAAATATGCAAATAACTGCATTTGAATAAACAATTATAACTTCAACTATTTTTTTATTATTCACGCTTAGATTTCTATTTTAAAATTGTTGCAACAATCAATGGGCCTTTTTCGTTATTTTTATAATTCAAGTTAAAGATTCAGTAATTTTGAACTTGACGGTACACCTAGAACATCCTTAAGTTTTAGGAAGTTAATAAATTCAAAGTATTTTTTTTTTTAAGTAAAGTAAAGATTTGAATTCTGTTAAATTTACTTACCATTAATAAAAAAATTGTATTCTGAGAAAAAAATTCCCATTGGGATCCCACATAAAGTCCCGCTAAAGTACTGGTTAAAAAAAAATCAGTGCTTAAGCACCAACTTTTCTTGAAAATTTTTAAAAGTCCAAATAGAGACAAAAGTACTAGAAAATTTCTATTTTATTTTTTTCGAAATTTTTGCAAGGTTTTTTGGGATTTGTGCCCCTAAAAAGTATTGCTGAAATAGGACTCAATTACCAAAAAAGTTCAAAATATGTTCCGTTTCATCCGCACTTTTTTAGGACAAAAGTAACGGAAAAGTCTCACCTCATTCTTATTTGAAAATTTTACAAGTCTTGAATATTTTGTGAAACAAAAGTACTAGAAAAGTTCCATTTTAATTTTTTCTTTCCAAAATTTTAACAATTGCTCATGGGATTTATGTTCCAGAAAACTCCTACTGAAATAGAACAGAAGTACCAAAAAAGTCGTACTTTGGCCTTTTTTTGGTCCACTTATTTTTTTTTGGTTTGAATGTATAAAAGTTCTAAATAATTTTAGGAACAAAAGTACTAGAAAAGTTCCGTTTTATTTTTTTTCCCAAAATTTTAACAAGAGCTCATGGGATTTATGTTCCAAAAAGCTCCTACTGAAATAGAACAGAATTACCAAAAAAAACCGTATTTTGGACTTTTTTGGTATTTCTGTTCTATTGCAGGAGGATCTTTCTGAAACACAAATCCCAGA
>JAUMHM010000048.1:805803-822837 GCA_032362435.1 Melikaiella ostensackeni
TTACCATGTAAATTTCTTGATCCCCGATAGTATAACGAGGCTAGAACCAAACGAACTACGAGAATTAGGAAATATTTTGCTCAATTTCATACGACTTATGTCACTCATGCGATTTAAAAAAAAATCATTCTAGTCAATCCGACGCTTGCGTGATTTATATTACAAGTTTATTACTTTAAAAAATCATGCCACTATTTTGCTACTATTTTCCAAAATTTGTGCCAGTATAGACACTATTTTTCATCTCTAAAGTGAGTCCGAGCTCTGCCAAAAATTTCGATTATTCGTACTGAAATTTTGGGTCGAGTATAGACACGACTTTTAAAAAATAAGTTTGCAGATTTCTTGAAATAATTGACCCTAAAGGGGGTTAAGAAAATATTTCTTTGGGTCATGAAAAGGAATATGTTTTAAGCTGTTATTATTTTTTTTCACTGTCATTTTGTGTTTCTTTACTTCTTTGAAGTGCACTTAATTAGTTAATAATATACCATTAACCTCTTCTGTCGCTTGACCTCTGACCTTAAAAGTAATGCACAAGCCGAGTCATGCACGCCTCCCGATTCCCGGAAAGATTCGAGGCAAGGCCGTAAATTGTGAAATAGGTATTCATATCCTTTTTATCAAATGCAAGAATTTTCTTAGGCAAGAATTTTCGATCATGCAAGTCCTTGGAGTTAAATTCCCTTTTACAAGTTTCATAATAAATTAATATTTTCTAAGAATTATACGCACATACGACCCACACAATTTACAAATGGATATTTGAAAGTACTCATGCAATTTTAATATAAATCGCATAGAAGTGCTTGATTTTCTGCAACAAAACACTTTTTAGGTAATGATCAGTTATTCACTCGTCGACTTTATTTACATGAATTATAAACTGATCTCACAGTAAACCCCGGAATATCAAACCGATTTAAATCAACTTCAGATAAAATTTCTAGCAGATTTACAACTTCCTAGGAAAAACAGAAAATGTTTTGGAAGCGGTTGAATTTTCAAAAAATAGATCATTTTTTAATTTGAAACATCAATTTTCAACCATGTAGTTGAATTTTCTACTAAAAGAGATACATTTTCGACCAAAAATGGAATAGTTCAATTTTCAGTTTAAAAAATCAGCTTTCAACCAAAGAAAATTATTTTCAATAAAATAGTTAAATTTTCAACCAAAGAGATGAAATTAGAACTAAAATGATGAATCTTTGATAAACAAAATGAATTTTAAACAATAGAGTTCAACTTTCAACCAAGTATTCAAATTTTCAATAAAAAAAATATATTTTCAACCAAATAGTTGAATTTCCAACTAAGAACGTAAAATTTGCAGCTAATAGAGAAAATTTTTTGACCAAAAATGAATTAGTATAATCTTCAGTTTAAAAAATTATTTTTTAAGATAAAAAAAACGAATTTTCAACAAAATATTCAAATGTTCAATTAAAGAGATGAATTTTCAACTAAAATGATGAATCATCAACCAAAAATATAGAATTTTTAACAAAAGAGTTGATATTTCATCCAAGAAAGGTTTTAATTTCAAATAAGAAACAGTTGAATCTCCAATCCGCAAATATGAAATTTCGATAAAAATGTTAATTTTCAACCAAACATTTGAATTTTTAATCCAAGAAGACGAATTTTCAACCAAACAGTTGCATTTTTAACCAAAAAAAATGAAATTTCTACCAAAAGAGATGAATTTTTAAACCGAAAAGACAACTTTTCTACAAAACAGTTGAATTCTCAGTCTGCAAATATAAATTTTCGACAAAAAAGTGAATTTTCAACCAAATATTTGAATTTTTAACTCAAAAGTGCGAATTTTCGACAAAACAGTTGAATTTTAACAAAAAAATGTAAATTGTCAACCAAAAATGAAAGATCCAAATTTTCAGTTCAAAAATTTATTTTCAACCACAAAAGATAAATTTTCAACGAAAACTGTAATTGTTGATATTTCAACCAGAAAATATTTTAACTTCGTCGCCTCATAGGTGTACTACGCCATGTTCACTTTTTGAAAATGTTGAACCATTATTATTGTTAAGTTCAGTAAGTGTTAAACTTTGTTTCCAAATAAATTTTTCCCTGAAATTTATTCCCCAAGTTATCGCAATTAATTATTAAAATAGTGATGTTAATTAAAAATTCGAATTATATTACGCTATGTCCTTTTTTGCATTGTTATAAGTGAAAAAATGTCAACTCCATAACATATATTCTACATGGATAACCTGAGTTCAATTTGAATGATAACAATTTTCAAAAATATGTTTAACCCTAAAAGTAACCATCTGAATATTACTCGAAAGTCAATACTTTGGGTTCAACTCATTCGTATGCAATACAATAGAATGATGTAAAGTATCATTCTGTTTAACTTTTTACTAGAAATTTCAATTATAAATAGTTTAATTACAAATATTTTGTGGACATGGCGTTCCATAATTCTGAGAAAAATTGAATTTTTTGAAAATCATATTACGCCATATCCAAAACCAATTTTCCACATCAGCAAGAATACATTCATAATTGAATTAAAATTTTTGCAAATATGTTCTTGATCACGTATTGTTTTTATCTGACAAACTTGTTTTGATATTTAACAATATTTTAGTAGAGTATAATACAGTCAAACTTTGAATCCCTTTTTTCAGTTTGACAGTTGAGGGACATGGCATAGTAAAACTCTAAGGCGACGATTTAAAATGAAAAACAGTTGAATTCAACAAAAAAAGACGATTTTCAACAAAATAGTTAAAGTTTCAATCGAAGAGATGAATTTTCTACCAAAGAGTCCGAATTTTCAACAAAATAAATTAATTTTCAACCAAATAGTTTGATTTTCACCCAAAAAAGATCAATTTTTAACAACAAAAAAAATCATTTTCAACAGAGGAGTTCAACTTTTAACCAATCAGTGGAATTCCTAACTGAAAAAGAATTACGTTTAACCAAACAGTTGCATTTTTAACTAAAAAAGTTGAAATTTCTACCAAAAGAGATGAATTTTTAAACCAAAAAGATGAATTTTCAAGAAAGGAGTTGAATTTTCAACCAAGAAGGATTTTCGAGTTAAGAGAAAAAAAAGGTCCACCAAATTGTTGAATTTTCAAGCCAGAAACGCGAATTTTCTACAAGACAGTCGAATCTTTAAACCGCAAATATAAATTTCCCACCAAAATGTAAATTTTCAATCAAATATATACTAGAAGTTCAGCCTTCAACCAAGTAGTTAAATTTTAATTTCAAATCAAAAACCAGTTGAATTCAACAAAAAAGGCGAATTTTGAACTAAATACTGGATCAACTGGAACAAATTAATTTTCAACCGAATAGTTGCATTTTTAACCAAAAAAAGATAAAATTTATACCAAAAGATATGAATTTTCAAAACAAAAAGAATTTTCAACAAAAAATTGAATTTTCAACCAAGAAAGATTTTTCAGTCAAGAACAAAAACTTCAACGAAATTGTTGAATTTTCAAGCCAAAGGGCGAACTTTCCACGAAACAATTAAATTTTCACTCAAAGTTGTAAGTATGTAACTAAAAAGTTGAATTTTTGAATAAAAAAGATAAGTTTTCAACCAGATGCATAGTTGAATTTACAACTAAAAAAGATAAATGTTCAGCAAAAATTGAAATAGTTGAATTTTCGGTTTGAAAAAATTAATTTTTAACCTGGAAAAAAAAAATTTCAACAATTCAGTTCAATTTTCAATCAAAGAGATGAATGTTCAACCAAAGCAAAGAATTTTCGACAAAGGAGTTCAACTTTCAACCAATCAGTTGAATTTCTAATCAAAGCAGAATTATTTTCAACCGAACAGTTGCATTTTTAACTAAAGAAGTTTAAAGTTTTTAACAAAAGAGATGAATTTCCAAACTGAAAAGACGAATTTTCAAGAAAAGAGTTAAATTTTCAACCAAGAAGGATTTTACAGTCAAGAGAAAAAAAATGTTAACCAAATTGTTGAATTTTCAAACCAAAAGCGTGAATTTTCCATTAAACAGTTGAACTTTTGAACCACAAATATAAATTTTCATCATAAAAGTAAGTTTTCAACCAAATAGTTGAATTTTCAACTCAAAAAGAAGAGTTTTTATGAAACATTTGAATTTTTAAGCACAAAGAATGACTTTCTAACATGATTGTTAAATTTTCAACAAAGTAATCAAATTTTTAAACCAATAATAAAATTTTTAACAAAAAAAATGAATTCTTCCCCAAAAGTATAATAGTAGTCTTTTCAACCAAGAAGATGAATTTTCAAGTAAAATGATGAATCTTCAGCTGAAATGGTTCAATTTTCAGTTAAAAAAATGAATTTTTAACAAAAAAAATGAATATTTAACTCTGGAAATTAAGCTTTTGTTTTTAAAAGTGTTTCTACAAATTTATCTAATTCCGACTCTCACTTCTGGAAAACTTACAACTTTCTTTGACCGACAAGAAATATTTTAGAAAATTTTTAATTTCAGGGTGGAAGAAAAATTCCAATCAAAAATCCGAAATCTGAATAAGAGCCTTGCATATAATTTTGAACAAATTTCGGGATCAAATTGATAAACTGGCATTTACTGTGGCTTGGCAGACGAGATATACAAAAATAAATTTAAAATTAAAGATACATTTTTGTTTCAATTTTCAATCGTAAATTTCGTTTTTGAAATATAAATTCTATTTTATTTGAGGCTCTTCGTGACGAAAGCAAATAAAACGGTGTATTACCCTTTAGGAAGAGTATGACATACCACGTGCTAATTTTATATTCAAAACGAGTGACGTCATTGAGAAGCCTATTTTGGCAGTCTGTTCGATGAAAACGGTAGTGATAGCAGGATATACGCAAAAGTTGAGCGTGACGCCTTCAATGAGGAAAAGTTTCAGGAATGCCAAGTTCTCAAATTGGGACGACATTATTAGAATCGTCGCGAAAGTATCACACAAAAGAGAAAAATATTTATTTTTATTTTTGAAAATTATCATTACATAGCTTATTCCATATGTAACAAATTTTCAAGAAAATTAAGTAAAAAGTAAATTAAAAGTGTACTAAATATAGAATAATTGCGAGGGCTTAAAACCAATAACCATTTTTGAAATTACACCTCCTTGAAATCTCTCGAATTCTTGGAAGTCCCATGAAATTTGATGAAACTTCTTTCAATCCTTGAAAATCTTCCGAAATCGGTATGAATAACAGGCTCTGGAAAAGGCGGAATTCATACCGAAATTGCAGTACAAATAGCCGGTTTTTACAGTACAAGTGTAGACACTGGCTTTTAAAATATGTAATTTACATCAAATGTGATAATTTAGTACCTGACCAAATACTGCTATTTCCAATACCTGGAATTGTAAGAACTTATTGTTGGGAAACTCCATAAACATCACGCCCACTCTTTCCCATAATAATACCTGCAGTAATCCCGTCCCTCATCGCACAATTTATAATACCATTCTTATATCATCGGACGCAGAAAAACAGGATTTTACTTTCCCAAAATAGAATGTCCTACATCCAGTGATGAATGGATTGAACGTTTACGATCTTAAGCCTTTCTCAGGATGGTAATAGAAATTAGAGAAGGATTTATGGCCGGTTGTAAACGTATTATGTATTCATTATGGTTTCATTTCAAGACTTCAAGGTAAAAGCTTGATTTTATTCTTGGAAATTCATAATCTAAAATTCTCAACTTTTTGAGTAAGACCTATAAATATATTTTGTATGTAAAAGTACTGAACGATTCGAAATATGTAAATTGCACATGACAATGTTACCATAGCCTCATAACATGAAAGGGGGCGTAATACCTCGTATTTTGGATTGACGACTAGCGCGAATTTCAAACGAGCGGATATGAAGTCGTTAAAGTTAAAGCGGGGGTATAAAACTGGACAATAGTGATTCTCATAATTTATGTCACGCTAGCCTATTGCGTGTGCTTACATAAACCGCGCGCACAATCATTAGTCTAAAATAGAGAGCACATAGTGTCGATAAAACGTATACCGTAAAAAGTAAAACGTATTTCCAAGTTGCGATTTATTCTCTTCCACGAGGCACTTCTCTCCTCTGTTTTTCCATGTTATATTCTTTTTTTACCGCACGCCCCCAACACACACGTAATTTGTCGTACGATGCATCGGTTCCAACAGTGTGGAGTGGATTAAGTACTTCGTGGAATGCAACGAGAAACGTGTCTCTCATGAGAGACAAGAATGATTGCTTTATAGTCATATATTGTATTCAATTTATAATATGTATTAAGGAAAATTGGTCAAACAACCACCGCAGGGTCCCTCTGGGAGCGACTGCCATCCATGAAAATGACACTGGCTCCCAGTAGAACCGCGGTAAATTACACCCATGGCCACGCCTCACAACCGTGAGATGGGTGACCACATAATACGGTGGAATCACGATGAAGGGCCAGCGAAACCCTCGTGAGTCTTAAGGACACGGAGCGACGCAAGAATGGCAGCTCTTTGCATCTACCTTGCAAGTGCCTTGGCATTTTTCTGTCACGCGGGTATGGCTTCGAGTTTACGAACCAGTGATGGTTTCGCACCTCCGAGAGCACCGATGACAAGGACAATCATTTTAGCCGAATAGTCTCTGTAGACTCCTCGCAGCTTCCGTATAAGGTCTCAATACCTCTCCCCCTTTTCCTTCTCCTTGACTATGATGCTCGCTATGATGTTGGCGTCGGCCGGAGCCGAGAATTCGATGACGAACATCGTTCGTTTCTCTTTGTCAAGGAGTGCGATGTCAGGCCTCGAGTGTACAAACTTAAGCCTGAAGTCGAAATTCCAGTAAATTTTGCACAACTCGTTCTCGACATTGTACCTGTGGAGATACGTCGTCTCCGCATAAGTGGGGCACCCGGATAATATGTGCCGTAGGCGGTTAGAATGTGCATAACACGCAATGCACCTGTCTCTGGGAAATTTTTCACATAGGATGCGGCTACGGTATACCAAGGTGGAAATAAAATCGTCCTGACGCGCGAAAATGAAACCCTCTGTGCCTCAACTAATTCTGGATGATTTAAGGAAAGCAAACGTTAATTCCATCGACAAGGTCTGATCTTTTACATTTCTGTGAAAGATTCCGTGCATTTTCTTGTCGTGGAGCTGTTCGAGGAAGTTGTTCACCTCTGCTTTCTTTACTCGGGGTTTTAGAAGTGAGGCATCTAGACGAAGTAACGCACTTTCCTCACTTCTGGTGTTGAGATCCAGGCCGAAAGTCTCGGCCACCTGCTCCGCGGCTTTGTGGAGGAACGCTCCTTTGACAATCATCTTGTGGTTCCTGACCATTGTCAGAAGAGAATCTCTTCCATTTTCCATGATGTGAGCTGTACCCAAGATAATTCGTTCATAAAGGCACTGGATATTTAGAAGTCCGCGTCCACCTTTACGGCATGGGATGTATAAGCGAGAACGGACGAGTTGATATGCAAGCTCTTCTGCATACGCATGATCTTACGTGTGGCGATACCGAGGGCCGTGAGCTCGTGCTTCGTCCATTGGAACCACCCCAAATGAATAGAGTAGAACCGGGACGGCAAGCATGTTACTTGCACACGGTTTTCTTCAAACAACTCATGAGGAACCCATTTCCCAAGTTCTGACACTTTACCAATAGCGTGCAGATGACGATAAATAGTAGCATGAGATGAATTTCATTTTTCTGCAATCTCGCCTATAGTCAGATGTGATTCCGCTTCAACCAAACTCTTTAGCGATTCATCATCGAATTCAACTGGCCAACCAGAACGAGGCTAATCCTGCAGACTGTCTGCACCTTTTTTGAATCTTTCAAACCACTTTTGTACTGTACTTATGCTAATGAATTTTTCACTATGAACCATATTCAATTTTTCTGAAGCTTTAGTACCATTTTTCCCACTTTTATAGAGAAAGTACATAATACGTCTCTTATACTCGTCAGAATTTTCCATCACTAGAAATACTTTGAACCCTCTACTCTCAACCAAAGATGGGTATAGACTGAGCACTATTCAAAACGGAATATTGCACAATGGACGAGTCACTTACTCAACGTTAAAAAATACGCACGAACTTATGGACTGATCTGATATATATAAAATGTTAACCGTGCCTGATTGAAGAAATTTTTGATTAACATCGAAATTAAATCTACTTTCTTATGAAACCTTTTCATGCACCGAAAACAGAACACAAAAAAGCTCACAAATCAAAAATATACTTAAAATCTACCTTCTTTCTGGCTCATTAGAGACAAAATTATAACAAAAGGAAAAAAGAGGGAGGAAAAGAGGAGAGTCAATCAAAACCAACCTCTGGCTCTTTTCTTATTCATCCCTGTCCTTTTTATACAACCAGGGAACCAACCTTGCTTCAAAGCCAATGACTTCCTCATCAGGGATTATTTAGAGGAAAACTACAGGTATAAGTAATGAAAACTTATATTAAATTAAATCAATTTTACATAAAAATAAAGCATAGAAATTAATATCAATTGTTCTTAGGTCTATTTTTCCATTCTTTGGTAAAAGTTGATTTCCACATATAAAAATTATGATAGAAAACAAAGATCAATGTATCCTATTAATATGAACCCAATCCAAACTCTATTATATCTCGAGTGAGAGGTTGGTTTTGGTTGACTTTTTCCTTTTTCTCACTCTTTTTTCCATTTGTTATATACTATATTTGTTTCTAATGGGCCGGAAATGGGGTCTATTTTTGATTTGTGAGTTTTTTTGTGCTCTGTTTTTTATGCATGAAAGGATTCATAAGAAAGTAGATTTAAGTTCGATCTTAATAAAAAAATTTTAAATAGAGACACTAAGCTCCAGATTTGTTCCAATCTGCAGGGTTGCTTATGAATACCGCTAAGGTTTCTCTTAATTGAAGCATAAATGTTTACCTCAATTTATCAAAAGACGTCTGTTTTTGTTTAAATATTGATCAAACAATGTTTAGGAAATTAAGAACTTTTATAAATGTGTGATTGTTTGGATTATTACAATTTTCTTCTTTGAAAAATGGAATAATCTGAATAGATTGGTTCTGAATCAACTACAAAGAAATTTGCTGAAGGAACCGTGAATCAGCATAGTCCCTATATGGCCCGTCCAGACGCCAGACATCCTGAATTTAAAGGAAAGAGTCCAAGAAAGGCAGGAATACATTTATGTATTCTTGGAGAAAGAAAATCGTTGGGGATTTTCTAAAAATAAATTCTCCCAAAACATAATGCTCTCTGTGGGATGTCATTTTTAAATAGGCTTGCTAGAGATTTTCAGCATCTGGTCTATTAATTCGGGGGGAAATTATTTGTAGCATATGTGTACTAAGGTGACCCTTAGATACATGCACAGTATGAGTTTTAAAATGAGGTCAATAAAGGTCATTGTGATCATTTTAGAAATCATTTCCTTATAATCTCTATCTTAAACCCTGAGAAAATGTTTTGCGGTTTTTTACGGTATTTAAAGTTATTGTAAAAATTCTATCCAATTAACCTTCGAAGTAATTTTTAAAAAATAACTGAATCCATTATATTTACAAAAAGTGACAAAACAGAATCATGTGAGATAACCTATTCTTGGCACCAGCCTTTATCAAATCGCCATTTTGAATTTAGTATTTTTACATTAAAAAATTCGTAATCAGATTAATCAGCGATCCTAAAAACCTTTGATAACAAACTTATATGCAAATTCCACATCAAAGTGTGCGTTTGTTTATAACATTTGTTTATAAATTTAACAGTTATTGTCATTATGACAAAATATAACAGCAAGGAGTCTTTGGCAAGACATTTCGAGATGATTCCGCATAAAAATCAAGCCTATTCACGTAAATATAGTCAAGATGTGCATTTGTTCATAAAAATTGTTTTAAGAATGAACATTTTTTGTCACTATAAAAAATATCACAACAAAGAGTCTTTAGCAAGACGTTTTTACTTGATTCCGCAAAAAATTAAGCATATACATGAAAAAATGGTCGAAGTGTGTATTTGTTTATAAAATTTTTTTATTTAATTTATAGTTTTTGTCATTATGACAAAATATAACAGCAAGCAGTCTTTGGCAAGACATTTCGAATTGATTTCGCAAAAAGAAGCATCTGCTTATGACAATTGTTTAAAGAATGAACAGTTTTTGTCACTATAAATATATGACAACAAGGAGTCTTTGGCAAGACATTTTTAGTTGATTCCGCAGTCACTTGTTATCCCTGGAAGACTTAAGGTCATTTAAAAAAAAACATTAAAATCCTTTAAGAATTGTACTGTTGATCGATTTTTCTCCAAAAAGGTGCTTTTCCCACTGTGCGCCACTGGGCAACAACTTTTTACCTAATTATGCACTATTCTGGCGAAAGTTTCGGATTGGAATTCATTTCGAAACATTCCGAATTATTTCGAATTATACCAAAATCTGTATTCGAACCAATCCGAATCAATCCAAACCAATCCGAAAAAAGTTCTCCATTTCGATCGATTCAAATCGATTAAAAATTAATCCGACGTTTGGATTGAAAATCGGTTTAGGTCAATCCGAGTTCGGATTGATTCGGATTCATTCGAATTGAAAATTTGGTTCAGATTGATTCGGATTGAATCAAATTCAGTCGAATTAATTTTCAACCGATTTGGATCAAATGAAATTGAGAACTTTTTTCGGATTGGTTCGGATTGATTCTTGGTTTGGATACAGATTTGGGAATAATTCGTATTGGTTCGGAATGATTCGGAATGAATTTCTATCCCAAACTTTCGCCAGGGTATTTCATTACCGGGAGACACGAGAAACACTCTTTAATAAAAAGTCACTTGGGTTACATCCGATTTAATGAAAAATCTGTCCGATATCTAAATTGACTTAACTCTAAATCAAAACACACACGATGTTTACATTCTTGCTACCGGCCGATTCATGCGCCGTGATCATCATTAACCCCACACGATAATTTTTGATAAAGAAGCACAAAAACACTTTTATTTTCCAAAATAATTAGAAAAACTTCAACTGTTTTAGATTCTAGCACGAGATTCCGTTCCGATTTCGTTGAAACGCGAGGTAAATTCAACCTTTATTTAACGGTCAAAAAGAGAGCGAGAGGTATCAAGACGGAAGAGGAAGACACTAATCCAGTGATACCAATGTGGGCACCCTGTGCTATTGCGCTCGCGTTGGGCCCCGCGCTAGTTGGCCGCAGTTAGCGCGCAATTCAAAATGGATGTTAAAAACAATTCTTACAATTAAAATAAATAATTATTAAAAAATACATGAGAACGTATATAAATTTTATAACTCTTGATTTCAGGCAAGACAAAAATTCATATCACATTTTCTTCTAAATAACAGTTTATTTTCTTTAAATTCCAAAGAATAACTTATATTTCACAAAAGATATTTTTAATAAATACATTTTTTGAATCTCTTGTAATATTTCAGCAGCTCAATAGATAAATGACCATTGCAAAACATAATCTAAATTCCCTATAAAAAAGTGTTTCCAAAAAAGATTCTCTGTCAAAAATAATATGTTATTAGCAATTACAGAATAAAAATTTAAGAAAATTGATTTGAAATAAATGAAAACTTAAATTCATCTTTAACCCCAAACACTGAAATTAACTACGAAATTTTTGAAAAAGAAGAAGAATCTATCGATCAAACTTGGACAACACATTCTTAAATGTCCACATTCAAATTCAAAAAACCAAAATAAAGAAAGAGTGAAGAAAAAGAAGGCAAACTCCAAATCCCCTTCCTTCTTTTTTCTCTCGTCTTTTTTTATTTTTATTATTTTTAATTCTTACCACAGCGGTTCTTGTCTGGTATGTTTCCTGAAAAAACTCTTTATCGTAATTAATGTGAAAGTATAAATTGAGCATCAGTGGTTGGAAGTAATATAGAAAATTATATATTTATAGCAAAATTCAAGAAAATTAATTCGAAATAAATATAAATTCAAATTCATATTTAATTTCCAACATTCAAATTGAACTACGAAATTCTTTGAAAATTAAAAAAAAAAAAGAATCTAAAGATGAAATTTGAACAACACATTTTTGAGTGTCCCTATTTAAATTTTAAAAGCCAGAATAAAAAGAGAGGAAAGAAAAGGAAGGCAACTTTCAAATCCCCTTCCTTCTTTTTTCTCTCGTTTTTTTTGTTTTTATTTTGGTTTTAAGTCTTACCACAGCCATTCCAGCTTTGTATGTTTCCTCAAAAAACTTTTAATCACAATTAATAATAAAGCATAAAGGTAAAATAAATAAAAAAGTAATGTAATATCACAGTCTCAGAGGTTCTAAGCCTTTAAATTCTAATATCACAATGAATTGCAACTCTAGGCTTTTAAGTGCTAATATCTCAATAAATTGCATAATGAAATTGTACAAAATATTATAATAAAATTTTATATATTATGTTATATTATTATACGAATTCTCAGAAAATACATCAGAAATATCAAGAACATTATAAATAATCATTTTGAATCACTTTTCTAAAAAATTTCTTCTTAAATTAAATGCTTTGCAAAACATGAGTCAGTCTTTGGAATTAAAAAAAAACTGTTATTTAGAAAATTAATGTGTTTACAATTTTTTTCTTGCCCGAAATCAAGTGTCGTACAATTTATATACATTTTTCTGCATTTTATAATAATTATTCATTTCAATTACAAGAATTGTCTCTAATACCCATTTTGAGTTGCGCGCCAACTGCGGCCAAACGCGCGCGGGCCCAACGCAAGCGCAATAGCACAGGGTGCTCACATTGGCATCACTGCAGTAATCAGGTTGGCCTAATCACGTGACTTCAAGTTTATTTTCAGAATTCTTTGAATTTCTCTTCTTATTTTATAGTTTATATAAAAGCACGAGTTTAAAATTTGAAAACTGATAATCTTTCTTGACTTATTCAACACTATAAAGTCTAAATAAAGAACAAAGTAAAAATTAGATACAAATGAAGAACCATTTTTGAAATTTTGCTTCACCACTACGAAGTTGGCAATTCTGAGTAGTTCGTTCCAGGAATGTAAACTGTGTTGTTGACGTCCTTGAGCTTCGGTATTTTCATTAAGAAAAAGGTTGAATTAACTTCCTGTTTCGCAATTTCATCCTAGAGCCTAAAACAGTTAAAGTTTTCTAATAATTTCGGAAAATGAAAGTCTTTTTGTGCTTCTTTGACCCTTATCGGTTACACGAAATTATCGACTGCTGTTCGTGATCATGGCGCAAGAATCGACCGGTAGCAAGAATTTCATCGTGTATGGTATGTTTTGGTTCAGGGTTGAGATTTATTTAGATATCGGACAGATTTTTTATTTAAACGGACGTGACATAAGTGATTTTTTATTAAAGAGATTTTCTAGTGTCTTTCATTAATAAAATAGTGTATAATTAGGTACAAAATCGTTGTCGAGTGGCGTCTGTGTCGAAAAAACTTTTCCTCAGAAAAGCATCGCATTTGATGAATATTCGAAAGTGGACTGTATTAAATGATAAAAATCATGATTTATTTCTTTCAGTCATCAAAAATGGTGAGTCGAATCAAATACTTGACATTTAAAAAAGTCGAGTGAAATTTGTCCGTTGTTTAAGAGTTAGGTTAGTTTAGTGACATTGGTAAATTCTGCACTCAGGAATTTTTTGGTTCGATTATTAATGTCTCTTTTTGAATGTAAGAGTTACATTCAAAATGAATTTTATGTAAAAAATCTTCTTAAATTTATTAAAGGCTCAAGGGCCTAAAGCTTATCCAAAATAAAGCAGTTTTTTAAAGTAAATTATTTAAGTCGAATAAAATTTGGCCGTTGATTAATAGTTAAGTTAGTTTAGTGACATTTTTGAATTCTGCACTCTCTGGAATTTTTGTGTTCAATTATAAATGTTACTTTTCGGATCTAAACGTGAACTTCGAAATGGATTTAATGTAAAAAATATTTGTATATTTATTAAACGTTTAAGGGCTTAAAGCTTTTTTAAAATATTGCACTTTTCTTAAGTAAATTATTATGTGGAAATTTTAGTTATCATTCTCTCAGTATGCTTCTTTTTTAACCTAACTCTATCTTATCTTATCTTGTTACACTAATACTTTTTAAAATATTTTTGTATGCAGTGAAGGCTTGAAGCCTTAAAGCTTAATCGAAATGTAGCAATTTCTTCAAGTAAATTATTTTATGGAAATTTTAGTTATTTTCTCAGTGTGGTTCTTTTTAACCCAACTCTACCTAATTTTATCTTGTGATACTAATAAATTTTTTCTTTTATCAGGTTTTTGTGCGAGTAGCTAAAGTCACTATAGTCAATTTTGTGAATGAATAGATCACTTTGGTCACTTTTCTTTCAATAAATTAAAACAGAGAACCCAAGGGCTAAGTGACCGTTCAAGTATTACGAAACACACTTAAAGGGGGGGAGGGTCAGCCTAGTGTTACACAATGGTGAAATACTACAGGAAAAATAGTAAAACCGCCTTGCAGGGGGGGGGGGTCAAAATTCATGGGAAATCACGTTATGTAATATTTGAACGGTCCCTAACCACTACTGAATTGAGGTCTATACCTATTTCTGCATTTCATTGAATTATTTGAATTCACCATGAATTCTTTGGGATTCCCTTGAAATAGTTGAAATCTACTGAAATCCAATCTTTTTTGGATTTTCAATTTTTTTCTTAAATCACCTTGAAGAATATTTTGGAATATTTTGGATTTTTTGAATTATGTATTTCTATTCATTTGGAGTTCACTTTAAATTCTTTTGAATTTCCTTGAACTGTTCTAAATTCACTCCAAATTTTATGAATTCAATGAATTTTTTGTACAGTTTTAAATTGTTTTCAGTTCACTTGAATTAAAAAAAATTACCTTGAATTTTTTTGAATTTCATCGAATTCTTCTCATTTTCCTTAAATTCCTCTAAATTCAGTAATTCAGTTCATTCCCATTGATTTGAAATCCATGGAATTTTTCTAATTAAAAAAAATTGAATTCTACATTCCCTCTGATTTCATTGAAAGTAATGGAATTTTTCGGATTTTTTCAATTTATGTGGAATTCGCCCAGAATTTTTATTAATTTATCCTGAATTCTTTTAAATTCTTTTGAATACTCTTGAATTTTTTTAAATTCACTCCAACTCCACTCTTTATTAATCTTGAATTCGTATGAATTTCCTCGAATTCTCTGAAATTCCATTGAATTCTTCTACATTCGCTCTCATTTTACTGAAATCAATGGAATATTTTGGATTTTTTTTTATTCATTTGGAATTCAACTGGGAATCCTTATTAATTTATTCCGAACTCTTAAATCCTTTTCAATTAAATTCAATAATTACATTCATTCCCATTTACCTGAATTCAATGGATTTTTTTTTTATTTTAAGAAATTTGTTCCATTCACTTGAATTATTTCAAAATTCACCCTGAATTCTTTTCAATTAATCATTATTTCAAAATTCTTATGAATTTCGTCAAAGTTGAATTCTTGAATCCTTGAATTCTTCTAAATTCTCTTCAATTTTACTAAAATTAATGGAATTTTTTATCTTTTTTTAAGTTGATTTGGATCCTTTTGAATTTAACTTGAATTGTTTTGAATTCATTCTGAATTCTTATAAACTTCTTTGAATTTTTGTAAATTCATTCCAAAATTAATGAATTCAATAAATATTTATAATAGCTTTGAATTATTTTAAGTTCACTTGATTTTTTTTTAATTCACCCTAATTTTTTTTAAATTCACCTTGAATTTTTATGAATTCAATGGAACTTTTTTGAATTTCAAAAAGTTTGTTCCATTCACTTGAATTATTCTAAACTCACTCTGAATCCTTTTAAATTGATCTTGAATTCAACGAATTTTTAAAATGGTTTTAAATTGTTTTGAGTTGACTTGAATTTTTTAGAAATTCACCTTTAATTTTTATGAATTTCATCAAATTCTTCTCATTTTCCGTACATTCCTCTAAATTCACTAATTCTTTTCACTCATATTTATCTAAATTCAATGGAATTTTTTTGAATTTTACAAAAAATTTTCCATTCATTTGAAATATTCTAAATTCACTCTGAATTCGTATAAATTAATCTTGAATTCGTATGAATCTCATCGAATTCTTTTGAATTAATTCTGAATTCTTATGAATTTATCCTAAATTCGTTAAAATTTACCTGGAATTCGTATCAGTTTCGTCGAATTCTTTTGAATTCAAAAGAAGATAAATTTACATTGTCAATGCACAATAGTCACTCTTAAAAAAATTGTAGTCATTTTTTGGATTAGAAATTAATCACTTTCAGTCACTTTTTGGTTAAAATAGGTCACTTTCTTCACTTTTTTCACGTAAATTAGGCTGTGGCAGCCTGCTATAAATTTGATCTGCAAAGAAATGATCCATTCAAAATTTAGTGCGGCTGTGGCACAATTAAAAAAAAAAGTTGAAATTGGCTAACTATTTAAAAATTCAATTTTCAGGGGGATAAAATGAGGACCTGATTTACGTATACTGTATGTCCTGAACTTTTTCTTTTCTCTCCCTACGAGTTATTCATCCGCGAAAATGAACAAAACCTCCAGTGTTGAATTTCAAAACGAAAATTTTCGTATTTCAGCATAAAAAGTTGAAAAAAGATCTGCAACTATGAAAAATCTGACCCAAAAATTTATTTTTATTAATCATGAATAATTTAAAATATTGATGTTATTTCATCGACCAGGGTAATTAATTAATTAATATTTTGATGTTCTTATATCGATAACCGGGCCGAGGTAGATTTTTTCTCATTTCTCCAAAAATCAATTTGACCACTTATCGATATAAGAACATCAAAATATTAATAAATTATTACCCTGGTCGATGAAATAACATCAATATTTTAAATTATTCATGATTAAGATTGAATTATATAATGACTGGAATAAGTCTAAAATTTCGCAGGGCGAAAGAGATGCAGACCCGCGTCCCCCTGTGATATACGAGAAATGAGA
>JAUMHM010000048.1:833729-845217 GCA_032362435.1 Melikaiella ostensackeni
GAGGTCCCATAACTCCGAAACTACTCATAGGATCTTTATGTGCCCATGGAGACTTTTGTTCGGGGTGACGAGAACTTGATTTTCCCAAAGTTTCAGCCAATTTGACGGAGGGCAGCTTCCCATAAGGTTTGTGCGGGGTTCTTTTATAGACTGGAAGGAGGCTCAGGAAAGGGTGTCCGTGAAGCTCATTACTGTTCAGCACCTTGATGGCCGAATTAGAGGAGAAACTGGAGAAGAAAGGAAAAGGGGGAACATTACTGGGAAAATGCTAGGTATATTACTTAACATACTTAGTGCAGGGGCGGATCCAGAAGCAATTTGGGCGGGGGGGAAATCATTCGTTATTTCAATTTTTCTCACTCACAATTGTTCACTACACTGATATAATCTATAAATTATTGAGCTCTTGGGGGGGGGTGATTTCCCCATGCCCCCCCCTGATCCACCTTTGACTTAGCGTATTAGCAGATGCCAAGAGAGGGATGAGTTTGATGATTAGAGCGTTTAAGGAGTACGTGAGAACGAAAGATTCAACGGTGAATGCGATTAAGTCGAAGATGGTGTCTTTTAAAAAGAGAAGGGCTAAAGCAGAATATTTTTGGAATATATACGAGGGAGGAATTAAGATACAGGTGAGCAGAAAGATGGAAAGTGTGAGCAAAGTAATGGGGAACGTATGGGATATAGGGAAAAGAAGGTTTAAGGGCGGATGTCAGAGTTGGGCAAGAAATAGAGAATGAATGGATAGTTAAGGAGGGAGAGGAGAGATGGAAAAAATTGTGGAATCAAGGTATAATAGATGGTATAGGACAGTAAAGACGGAAGGAGAACCAGAATACTTAAGAAAGGTAAAAAAGGAGAGTAAGTGGAACAACACTATACGATTTAGGATGGTAGAAGGAATGAGAGAGTGTAGGTTTGGATGAATGAAGGTGAGAGAAGATGTGTGTATGACAGAATAAGGTGGATCTTGGATGAGAATGGACAAGGAGCAAGCTGGATGATGAGGCTGGAAGAGAAGAGAGAAAGCAAGGGGCATGTAGTAGGGAAAGGCCAAATGGGTAATCTTATGCAAGGATCTTAAAGAAAGATTACACTCATTAACTCATAAAGAAAATGGTTGATGGTAAGAGCAAATGGAAGCCCCGAAAGCTCACTCGTGCGTAGAGTATTTAGAGTGATTTTTAAATTTTGAAGCTCAAGCGAGAGCCTATGAGTAGATTTTGAGGAAGATTAAGATAGTGTAAGTAGTTGTGAAAGAATGTAAAGGGAGCGATGGCCCTCACACCCGTAAAGGGGAAAGAATAAATTACATACATTTAAAAAAAATGTTTTCTGCGTGATAGAGAGGAAAAACAAAATTCTGCATGCATTATAAATTAACATCCTGTTGTCTTAAAGGATCATATTTTTACATTCTCATCTCAACGAGAAGGTATTGGTCTTATGTGAAAATTGACTTTCGCGGTTTTCATCGAATGTCAACGTTTTCGGACTCACTGATTGAGAAAAAATGGATTTCACTTCGGTGTCTGTCTTTCGTCGCCTGTGAGCACGATAACTTTCGAAGGAATCATCTGATTGGATTACGCTTTGGCACACTTCTTGAGACCTTAAAAGAAAGCACAAGTTCTGAGTTTCGTGCAATGAAAATTCGACAAATTCAAAAAGAAGCACTGAAAGTTGTTCACCTATTAACAACTTCAATTTAAATTTGCATAACACTGAGCTATTAAATTTTGAAATTGTCTCATTTACAGATATTAACTTTTGGACGAGTTTAAATTAATTATTTTACTATAAGGTTTTCAATTCGAAATTCAACATTTTTAGTTTGAATCCGAACAGCTTTTAATGCTTCGATTAAATATTGTAAAACTAAAAGCGCTTTCAATTTGAAAAAGTCTATTCTCTAAAGTCTTAGTTTAAATGTTATCCATTCAATTTTGAATGTCCAAAATACTTTCATTTTAAAATTACACAGTTTTTTATGATTTAAATTTGAAATTGAAATTTGAACCAAAAAATTACGAATCTTCAAATCTAAAAATTATTCTCATTTGAACTGATTCAATTTCACACAAAGCTAGCTTAAAATTGTCCAACTTAAATACCAAATTGAAATTATTGAATTTTTAACGATTTTAATTAAAAATATGATTTAACTCTATAGAATTTTAATTTAAAATTGAACAATTTTTCACGTTTGAATTCACATTTCTTCAATTTAAAGCGGTCCTGATTTCGAAAATCTCCAACTTTTCAATCTTTAATTTTTATCAGTCGAAAAATTCGAAGTAATAATAAAATATGTGAAGGATTTTGTTTGAAAGTTCTTCTGATTCAGAAGCCATATATCTATAAAATAATTCAGGATATTGAATGCTTCAAACTTGAAATTGCGCAAATTTCAGTGCAATCAATTTTAAATAAACTTCAGTATCTTAAAGGCTTAAATTTAAAAATCTTGAATATTCATTTTTTTAAATATAGGCTTCAGAGCTTAAGCTTAAAATTGCGGAACTATTCCAGTTATCAATAAAAACGGTCCATTTTTCAATATTTAAATTCGAAATAATTTGAAAATAAATTTTTCACCTGAAATGATTGAGTTTTGAGCATTTAGTTATCAATAAATGCGTATACATAGTTATATAATGTATATCAAGTTTTTTATTTATTTAAATTCAACTTCAGTGGTCAGTACAGGAAAATAATAAAAAGTCTCAATATCAGGTAGAATTCAAATCATAAAAAAATGTTATAATCGTTAGCATAAATTTTTTCTTGCGAGCATTGGCGGAAGATGAATGCTTTTATCTCAATCCATAAATCTGATATCAATATGCAAGAGATGGGTTATGTTGGGTGATTCTTAGAAGACTCAACCTGGGCAGCATGTCCTAAGGTGTTTGATCAAGATTGCCTGTCACTAATGTAACGAACTGCACCCGAAACTCAAAACTAATTGGAAAAATATTTTTATATTCTTATTTCATTTCAATCAGAAAACAAATTTATTCCTGGTTATCGTTACGTAAACTATTGCCATGATCAATTTCGTTTAAAACTAATTCTCCGAAGATATACAAGTGGGTGATTGTCACATCAAAGGCAAATTTAAGCGACTATACTGGCAATCACGCAGTTATTAATAATTCAACAACAAGTAATTAAAAATTATCATAACACTTTTAAAGGTTTGTAATCTAAAAGGGGCACATCGGAAAATAAGAAATAATTATGCAATTTGTAGTCGAAATATGTGAACTGAATTACAGGTTCAAAGTTCGGTGGAAAAGCGCGTATGTACATTAAAATAATCCAAAAATGATAAAATTATCAAAAAGTAAGTAAATAATAAATAAATGAAAAATTCTTAATCGTGAAAAATCTACGTAAATACCTGCCTTATTATTCAATAGACGCTACTCCATCCAAGACATAGTACTTTACAATAAACGTAATTTCTTTAAATCTCCAGAAATCTCTGACATCGCTTTAAAGACTTGAAAATAATAAATAAACAAATATTTAAACGAACAATGAATCGATGCACATGTGCATAAATGTGTATATACGATGTCGGACGGAAATGAATAGACAAAAACGATTAAATGAATCTTTTTTTTAATGTTACAAAAAATGAACACATTATAATTATAAAAAATCGACTGATTACAACAAGGGATATCGCCAAGAAGGTAATATAATGGTTTTTATGATTTTTTTCTCATCCGCAGTCGTTTTTTTAATATACGCACGATAATGAATTTCTTTCTGTCAAAATGTGACACAATAACATTTTTTTTGAATGTTGTTTAAAAGAATGGAGAAAATAATTTTATCGATGTAAAGATTATTATTATTATTATTACGAATTGGAAAAAGGGATAGACCATTTTCTAGAGGATGATAAAAGTATTCAATAATTAAAAAAAACACGAAAACTTTCCATGTAATTTTTATATTACCGGAACTTTAAGTTTGCCGCCGACTTGACAATCACCCAAGCACAGATTATGTTACTGTCAGTCCATAATGATTTTGCTAATTATATATTATAAGTACTGGGAAAGGCTTTGAAGTTCATAGAACTAAATTGTTTCCTCATAGAACATTTCTCATTCTCACAACTAGCAAAGGGAAAGGCGATTGGATAGAAACAATTATGATTTTCTGAAAACTCACTATTTCTTTCGTAAACACTTTTTCCTGAAAAAGAAATGACTACAATAGGTTTCTCTTTTCAATTAATTTGTGAACTTTAATTATTCCAATGAAGAAAAACAATGCACAAATAATTTACTGCAAAAGTTAATTGCTCATTGATATTTACCATTACTCATTTCATCATTTTTTGAGAGTGGGAAGAACAGGCAAATAAGAGCGATTTTTTTTACTCTTTTTTTAGAGAGAGTACTATATTCGGGGCGAAAAATTGTATATGCGGATTCCGATAGAATTTTTTGCGAAAAAAACGAATCTGTAACTTTCAAATCGATCTCTTGATAAGACTTGAGAAAAAAAAAAATTCGTTTCGATTTTTAAGAAACTCGATAATTTTAATATAAAAAAATCGATATTTCGAAAACTAATTACATGAAAACTTAAAACGGTTACACCTGAAAATTTGGTTGGATAAAATTCAGTATTGGACGAACTTGAAGCGATAAGTTACCACATTTACTGATAAATTACCATCAATTACCGAAAATTTCCAAAAAAATTGAGTTGCCATCGGCTCATTTTCGGCTTGTTGTCGGCTCGTTACGTCTCGCCTACAACTCCCGTTTAATTCGCCTCTGGCTGGTATAGCAAACTTCATACTCGTGTGGAATTGCCTACTTTCCGCACTTGTAGCACAATATAATTAAGTATTCTGTTTCACACCGTATTTTGTCACTCCTTTCGCTTTCCAATTACCTCAGATGTTCAAAATTCCACAATTAAAAATTTGTTTCAATTCTTAAAAGACTGGATAATTTCAATACAAATAAATCAATATTTCAGAAACTAATCACATTAAAGATAATACTTAAATCATTACACCTCAAAACTGGGTTGGATGACTTGAAATAAAATTTGGCTGATTTTCAGACTCAGTTCGCTTTGAGATAATAAGGACTTAAATTCAGACTAATTTTGCTGAATTCAATCCAAATAAATTTCAAGGTGTGATAATTCTAAGTATTCTGTTTTAGGTCGTATTTTTTGACGTTTCTTCCTTTCCAATTGGCTGAGATGATCAAAATTCCAAAATTAATTATTTGTTTCAATTCTTAAAAGACTTAATAATTTCAATTTAAAAAAGTCGACATTTCGAAAACTAATGACATTCTGAAAAAATACTTAAAATTGTTACACCTTGACACTGAGTTCGAGTAAATTCAATATAATCAGAATGTAAGCAGTGATGTGACTATTAAATAAAATTTGGATGAATTTCAGACTCAGTTCTGCTTTAAGATAATAAGGCCCTTAATTCAGACCAACTTTTCTGAATTCAATCCAAATCAATTAAAGATATAATAATTTTGAGTTTTATTTTTTACCCCTTAATTTTGCCGTTTTTAATATTAGCTAAACTATTTAATTTTAATTCTTAAAAGTTGAGAAGGATTTCGAATACGAATCAAAATATTATCGATTAAAAACGTGAGATAGGACTTTAAGAGCAATAATCGCTCAGTGATCGTTTTTCTAATCTTTGAAGGATTCCGAATTCCAAGTAAAGTATAAACGCATGACATAGCGTGTTTAAGTGCGAAATAAAAACTAAAGCACGCACAACCTCACTCAGCCTATAGAATAACATTCCTGGAATACAAGATCGCGATTATCTCCTTTTCTTGCTTTGACGTCACTCGAGATCAACGTCAAGATCAATAACCAATATACATGACGCGAATAATGCGTGCATGTATGGCACGTAATGACAATAATTAACCAAGAAACGATAAAATCATTAGCGCGTGGATGAAGAATTTCGAGGAAAAATTAAGCCAGTGAGACGAACCGGAAGCAGTATCGTGACTTTTGGCTCCTGATACTTTGCCATGCTAGGAAATAATTAATGAACGTAGAGGTCACGACATTGCATCGGTTCCGTTAGAATCGTGACTGCCCTTGCCTCGCAGTGGAAGTGCGAGTGATATCATCCGTCCTGATTTAATTCTTCTTTTATGTAGAAAAAAGCCAACTATGCGAACGGCACGGAACGATACTTGAAACACTTTAAATTCCAGCTGATCGCAGCTGAAAGAAATCTGCTTTTTTCTTCTTCTTTATTTATAATGTGTCCTCTTAGGCTTTATATGACCTCCATTCCTTTACATAGCTTATTAAATAATTATCTTAATATCTTATCTAATCATACGGTAGTTAGGGAGTCGGTCTTGTTATGAAGGAGATGAAGAGAGAGAGAGAGAGAGAAAGAGAAAAACAACATGCCAAAAAGTATGAATGCATATTTCCTAGATTATTATGAGTTAGAATGAAAGTTGGAATCAGAAGGCTATTTATTACAGCTTGCGACGTTCCAGTTGATGGGGACAGTAGGGATCCAAAAGATACCTTCTGCGACTCGTTAAATGATATTATAGGTACTTGCGATCCTGGCGAAAGAATCATTTTACTCGGAGATATGAATGGTTGGGTTGGTGTGCAACGTGAAGGTACCGACAGGGTACTTGCTCATTTCGGAGATCCAAAAACGAACGGTAATGGGGATAAATTGGTTAGCTCATACTTAGAAAAGGGCTTGTTTATTACAAATACTTGGTTCAGGCATAAAATGTTCCACATGTATACTTGGTGCAGAGGCGAAAGCCACAGTATAATTCACTTTGTTGTAGCAGATGAGACACTGAGAGGGCTTATAATGGATACAAGGATTATGAGAGGTTCCTTGAGATCATTCCCACTGCTAGGATTCCAAACACCCAGTCTCCATTCATCGCCTAAAACTTTTCCGAGAATTGTCAGTTCTATCCGAGGCTACATTATAATTCTTCCAAAATTGGTTTAAAAGTGACAGTTTAATTGCCTGTTTTGCGGATAAAAGTGATCGATCCGTTGCCGATAACGTATGGCGCATGCGCAGTTTCGATTTTGTACGTTAACAAGGAAAAAAGTGAAAGGACACAGGGGAAAAGAAAACTAGGGGGAAAAAGTAAACTAGCATACATTAATGGACGAACTCTGTGGTATTCTTTAGTAAGTAAAGGTAGGCTCACACCATTGCGTCAAAAACTGTCATTTTTTATACGAATTATAGAAAAAGTATAGTGTGCCACACGGTAAAAAAGGTACGATTTTTCACCATGTAGCACAATGTATTTTTGTATCGTTCGTTATTTAAAGCACCATATACACCAAACTACCAACTTGATGCGAGAAATGTTTTCCATAAGTATAAAATCATGTCCAGACTAAGCAGATAAATCGTCATAAGGTGGTGTGTCCATTGATAACGTCAGTTCCACTAATTTTGGTCATTCAAAGGAAAGTATGAAATCAAAGCCAAATATTGTTAAATTTTAAAAAGTTATATTTTTGAAATCTTTAATATAATATTGTTCATATTTGAAAAAATTATATTTACAACTGATAAATATTAGAAATTGTTGAAATTTAAACGTCTATATCTGAAATCGCCTATGCAATAGAAAAAGATTTTTGTTATCGCTGCCGAGGCTTCAATTTGTTATCACACAATTACAACCTGCTATTTTAGTTTCTAATTTCCCTTCAAATCTTCTTAAATCGATTAAAATTCATCGAAATTATCCTAAAGTCTTTGAAATATTTTACAATTTTTTAGTCTCTAGAAATTATTTAAAATCGCTTGAAATTTTTCTAAATTTCTTGAAATCCCATAACATTCTCTGTAGTATCTTAAATTAGTCTAAAATCCCTTGAAATATTTTGAAATTCCTCGAAATCTAACTGAAATCACTTGAAATAAGTAGAAGTCCCTTGAAATAATATTTCGAAATATTTCGGGAACGTTGAAATTCTTTTAAACTTTTCAAAACTCAAAGATATCTTCTGAAATCTTTTGTTTTGAGAAATCTTTAAAAATCTTTGAAATCTTAATATCTGCTACAAACTCAAAATTCGAATGATCAAACCCTCGGTATACATATTAAAGAATTAACGGCAGTGAATAACTTTTCTATATAATGAAATTAGGTTTCATTCTCTTCTCAAAGTAGATAATGTAAGATCTGTATTTGCAAGAACTACGAAATATTTCACCACTATAACGATCACAAATTAAATTAACTGTTGTGAATAAATTGGAGGTTAGCAGCGGATTTCGTTTTTGAATTTTAAATGTGATACATGGAACAATTGCAAGTCATTCAAAAGCGAATCAGGTTCTCAACAACAATGAGTGCGAGATTTTTGAGATATTTCGTGAAATCGCTTTTTGTTTTAGATGGATGATATAATACATGATCAAATTTATAGAAGTATGCGGGTATTATTTACAATGTTTCAGGTAGGTGAAAACATAAAAAAAATTCTGTGTTTGAGGGCGAAAAAACCAAATAGTCCTTATCCAGTTGTGATTCTCAAAATTTTAGAATTCATTTTTTCGAATGAAAGGAGCAATGATTTTGAAGTATTTCTAATATGTATCGATAAATAGTGTCCTGCTAAATTACTTGAAATCGTTAAAAACAGGATTTCGAAGAATTAGCCTTTATCTACTTGTCATTCTCATGTCTTCATATGTATTTTACTATCTATATAATGTAGAAATAATAAAATATTACTAAAAGTTTTTAGTAAAACTGGAAGAAATTAAGAAATACTTTTCAGTTTGCATACATTTTTTGGAGACATAGTTTTACTGTTTGCTAAATTTTATTGGAAATATATACATAACTTCTGTACCTCAATATTAAAAATGGTCTTGATTAAAAAATTCCATTTTCCAACCAAACTATGCAAGGTACGAAAAAATGTTAAGATAAAAAATTTGATGGACTCTAAAAAGACTCGAGTAACTCGCACAGTACGTTTTAAAAACGCGTAACTCCTATGCTTATACAGAGGAGTTACGTGTTTTTAAAACGCACTGCTCGAGTTTCTCAAGTCTAATCAGAGGCCGACGATTTGTTAATCACAAGAAGATCTACAAATTTAGTTTACACTATGTTTTGATAAGACGTGTAATTTTTATTTTAATCGTGAAAAATATCCTTAAAATAAAAAAGTTTATTTTCCAGCCAAACTCTGTAAATAAAGGTAAAAAGAATAATTTTTTAATCATTAAAAAGAAATTTTTCGTATACATTTCATAGGGTAACTGCTATTATTCATTAATGAAAAATAAGTTAAGAATATTATTATAATAATGGGTTTCTTTGACATTATTCTGATAAATTATACAATTTTGAATCTATAAATAGATTTCACTAGATGTCAAACTTAAAGATATTCTAATACGTTACTTTTTAAATTCTGATTACATATTGTTATTAATACTGCAAGCTCAACGACTTCACAGTCAATATGAACAAGACAAAGATAATTGCATTAAGGATTACTTTCTTTGCAAAATTTTATAAAGGTATAAACATAATTTTATTATCTAACAGTATTAGTCGTTAAATTTTGCTCAACATTATGATAAGACATCTTATAGTCATTTCACTTTCTAAAGACTTTATACTTTTAACAGAATTAATGAAAAATTTGTCGACAGTAAATAATATGCACAATGTTTTCATACCTGATAACAATGGTTCATTGTTTAAATAATTTTTATGAACAAATACAGATTTTTGTTAATTTTGAAACTGCAGGTTTCCTTTTTTTCAACGGAATTCATTTTGAATTATTTGGCAAAATCCTTTTCTCATGATACTTTGTCAACGAACAATAATTGTTTATTTTGTAAGCAATTGTATAAACAAATTTACAACTTGACTACTTGTCAGTGCAAGCGGATGTCCTTTTTTTATGAATTCGTCTGCCAATGACTCAGAAAGGATCTTATTTATTAGGAGACTTTGTCAGATGACAATTAGTCGGGCGATTTCTGTCCAAAAAAGGAAATTTTTTCCCACTGTGCGTCGTGCAATTTTGGTAGAAGCTGCAGAAATTGACAAATGGATATCTCTGAATTCTCAGTTTTTTCTCAGATCGTGGTGACTGAATATCGTAATTGTTTACAAGGAAACCGTAGGAGGTCCTTAAGTTTTCTAAGATCTCATCGACTGCGCATCCTGTCCCTTCACCGCGAAAGAAACCGCAGTGAAGATGACCGAGGAGTTTGTAATAGACTCCAAATCGCACAAATTCATCGAAAAATCGTCATCGCCTGAGAAGTCACAGGAAGGAGTTCTTCTTCAGATTATATTATTAATCATCCATAGGGACCTGTAGTTTATGCGTAGCGCATTATCGCATAATGTCTCAAAATTAAGTACTACTCCGAACTTTCATGTTATATAAAGTTTCCATGCCAAAAATACTTAACTTAATGTCTCATTAAAACGCTTAATTTTATATTTTTGCGAAATATATATGTACAAGTGACAATAAATGTATTTAAAAAATATTTACTTGTCAAAATTCGTCAGTAAATATAAAATATAACATTTTGAACTCACTTTGGGATGTAAATTATTCTTTATTTTAACGTCTGGGGAACAACAAATAGGTATTTCATGGGGGAAAAACCTTATTTGTTCCGACTTCTTCCAGACTATTTAAAAATAAATGAATAAAAATTAAATATAAATAACTAAAAATAAAATTGTCTGGAAGAAGTCGGAATAAATACGTGTACTAAGGCGTACAAATATGCCGATAATTCAAATCATTTAAGTCGAACAAAAAGAATTGTGGTTAGACATTCGAAAGAAGTGAAACAATAATTGTTAATCGGTTAATGTCTTCTGTTCGGTGTTTGAATTTGAAAATTGAAAAAGATTTACGTATATTTCTATTGTTGATCAATACTAAAAATTGTAGCCATTGTGGCGAATTTGTTGAAAATGAAGATTTTGTGGTGAACAGCTATAAAAAATCGAAAACTAAATTGAAAATTCAAAAAAAAAAGTTTTACATGTCAAATATCTGCAGTTGGAATGGAAGAAGCATGTCATCATATTATTATTATGGCGAAAAAAAATGTCATTTTTAAAGCGTTGAAACCGTTAGAAAGTACAAAATTTACGACTTAAAAACGCTTTTAAAAGTAGAAAATTTGTTTTATATCCTAAAAAAATACATGTTTCTTCGATTCGAATATTAATATTGAAATAATAATAATAATAATAATAATATTAATTAATAATATTAATAACAGAGCCTCGGTGGCTCAGACGGTTAAGCGCTCGGACTTCCTACTAGAAGTCCGGGGTTCGATCCCTGAGCCGGTACCTCTAGAAATTTTTCCATGTACTTCTACCGAGGTTCTGGTGGTTCGGATTCCACCTTAAGCTGTAGGTCCCCCCATCATGCA
>JAUMHM010000048.1:845317-864347 GCA_032362435.1 Melikaiella ostensackeni
GTAGTTTGAAACTCTTGTAGTTTAAAGCGTCCGTAGTTTGAAACTTCCGAAGTTTGAATCTCCCGTAGTTTAAAACTACCGTAGTTTGAAACCCCCGTAGATTGAGACTCTAGTAGTTTAAAACTCTTGTAGTTTAAAACTTCCGTAGTCTGAAACTTCCGCAGTTTGAAACTCTTGTAGTTTGGAACTTTCGTAGTTTGAAACTCCCGCAGTTTGAAAATCACGTAACTTAAAACTCCCGTATTTTAAAAATCCCGTAGTTTGGAACTCCCTTAGTTTGAGAATCCTGTAGTTTGAAGCTCCCTTAGTTTAAAACTTCCGTAGTTTGAAACTTCCGTAGATTAAGACTCTCGTGGTTTGAAACTCCCGTGGATCGAGACTCCCGTAGTTTGAAACTCTTGTAGTTTTAAACTTCCGAAGTTTGAATCTCCCGTAGTTTGAAACTCTCTTAGTTTGAAACTCCCGTAGATTGAGACTCTAGTAGTTTGAAACTCTTGTAGTTTAAAGCGTCCGTAGTTTGAAACTTCCGAAGTTTGAATCTCCCGTAGTTTAAAACTCCTTTGTTTCGAAACTCCTGTAGATTGAGACTCTAGTACTTTGAAACTCTTATAGTTTAAAACTTCCGTAGTCTGAAACTTCCGCAGTTTGAAACTCTTGTGGTTTGAAACTTTCGTAGTTTGAAACTCCTGCAGTTTGAAAATCACGTAACTTAAAACTGCCGTATTCTAAAAATCCCGTAGTTTGGAACTCCCGTAGTTTGAAACTCGCATAGTTCGACCAGTCTAAACTTAAAAAAAATGAAACAAAAGCTTATTAGCTGAATCCTTAATTTCCCTAATTACCTATGACATATATAGAAATACTACAATTTTCTATTTCAAGTCAAATTTATACTAAATGAGTAAGTATTTCGGGAATTTCTGGTCTGAAATATTCGCAGACGAACCGGCGTCTTTAGAGAAATAATGATTCATCATTGATTTGGCATCGTCACACATCGGGAACCAGCGAGGGGAAGAAGGATTTAAAAGGAACCCAGGCTAGAATGCCTGATAGAACACGTATAGAGCCCGGATAGACTCAGGATTCTATCCGGGCCTATCCGGCACGAAATATCTATCTGGGTTTTATCCGGTCCTAGCCGAAACTTATGCAGGACTTGTTTTTTTTCTGATGGTAAACTCCCAGATAGATCCTGGATAGACCCAGGTAGACGCTTATTTTGCACTTTGATTAAATGAACTTCTCTTGCCGTGTCGCAAAAAGGTTCCGAATAGACCCGGATAAACATACATTATAGGACTTGTTTCTTTTTTCGATGGTAAACTCCCAGATAGATCCCGCAGAAACTCGGATAGACGCTCCTTTTGAACTTAGAGGAAATAAGTTTCTGTTTCCGGGTCCCAGATAGGTCCCAGATAGACCCGGATAACAATACACTGTAGTATTTGTTTTCTTTTTTCGACGGTGAACTCTCGGATAGATCCCGGGTAGACTCAAATTATTCTATTGTGCTTATGAGTGCTTATTTTGGACTTAGAGTAAATGCATTTCTGTTAACCAACGAACCCAAATTGGTTTCGAATAGACCCGGATAAACGTACATTGTAGGACTTGTTTCCCTTTTCGACGGTAAACTCACAGATAGATCCCGGGTAGACCTGGACAGACACTCCTTTTAAGCTTAGAGGAAATATATTTCTGTTTTCGTGTCCCGAATAGGTCACACATAAACGCGGATAGATGACAGTTTTGACTTAGACAAAATTAACTTCTGGTTCCGCGGCCCGGATAGATTCCGGATAGAACCGAATAAATGATCAATCTGGACTTAGCTAAAATACGCATCTGGTCTGGTGTCCCGGATAGAACCCGGTATACAAAACTTATTCGGTTTTTATCTGGGTCGTGTCTGGTTTCTATCGGATTCCATCTTGAATTTTAAGCAAGGAATCTTAAACTTATTGTTCTGCATCGAAGTCACTAGCGCGCAATGACTAATTACCTCGAAATCCAGGAACAAAAGAAGCGATAATGTCGAGTCGCCACGTTGACCGTGAATCCTGTCTCAATTATCATGAAGAATGAAGAAAAAGACTATGAGGCAAAAATATCATCTCTGGGAAGTGTCCGATTGAAATTCAGATCTTGCTCGCGAGATTCTCGTCAGTGGCGCGTCACGAATTTAAAATTTGAAATCTGCTTGTGACGTAACGATATGCCAAGTGTGAGTGTTTTTTTTTTAAATTTGACGAACATATGATTCCACGATTCCAGGTAGCCCAACACGCGGTCGCGGTGTGGATGGATCTTTATACACGCTATTTATGGAACACCTTCTCGGAAATTCATCATTGCGTCCAACTGCGTCTGGGGGGCCAGGCCGGGGCCGCCCGGCACATCTGCGGATGCAATTTAGTTTGTCGAAAGCCTGTTTTCGACTATGAGAAAAAAAATTAAAGGTAGGGGAGAGAAAGGGGACGAGGATATGGGGATATGGGGAAGGTATAAGGACGGTGCGGCGGTTGGACTCACATGGGAATTGGGGATAGAGAAAAATAAGATAAATATTTTCAGGAAGCCAAAAAGGAAGAGGCTGGGCTTCCACATCACTCCTGGAAAACCTAATCACTCACATGCGTATCGAATCACTGGAACTGGGCAGTAGAATGGTGCGAATACCCAAAAATAGAATGTCATCCAAATTTGAGCCGAATCAGGTCATATCACTGCACATCATTTCCGAAGTATTTTTTGCGCTGAATTCGAATTTGGCTTTCATTTGTTTCTATCAGCTTCGCTTCAAGAGATATTTGTAACTTCATTTTTTGATGAAAATTTTTGAATCATTGTGTAAAATGATATACATTTTTTTTAAATATGCGAGGCATAACTTCGATGCGTTTTTTAACGCTAAATCCAACAGCTACCTTAATTTTCCGATAGTCTTAACAGTTATCGAGATAATCACAAAACTCTAGCCAACGAGGTAGGCATGACTAAAAAAAAAAAGCTTTTAGAATAAGGTCTTAAAAGGTAAATTTCCAAATTTCTTCATTTTTTTAGTTTTCAACCATTGATCAAAAGAAAACCATAATATATAAGATGATGAAAATATTTTTCCTTGAATACCCTACGACTGATTAACTTCTATGCCAAATTTTAACCCTCTAGCACAAATATTTAGGTATTTAGGAGCTAGGAGTGGTAAACGACGGACGGCCTTAAGTTTTCATCCCATTTACATTTTTTTTCAATTACAGTTAAATGAATTCTTAAGAGATTTGTGAGGCGTGACTTTTAAATTTAGCTTTGTTCATATTTATTTATTTAACGCAAATTGTCGTAAAAAGGACAATTTTGCAGTTTTTGTTTTTCTTTATTTTCAAAAAGATTGTCAAGTGTTACGAAACGTCTTTAATCCATGCAAGGGCACTCCCAAGATACAAATAATTTGTATAATATTTAACTTTCTTGTTATAAACAAATTAAGTAAACAAATAAACAACGGAGTGGTTTGATGAACAAAAAAAAATTTGTTTGGACTTAATTTGCTATTTTTTATCTCTAGCGCAACATTGAATGATAAACATTTATTAAATATATGAAATTATTATCGCTATGAACAATTATCATAAAAAAATTAATAGAATCTCAGTTTTCTACAAATTTCACCCCTTTTTTCAGTTTCGTTGATTGATATGCTCATAGAAGTTGCAAATTCTCATTATCAGTTGCAAAAATATGATAATTTTTTTTATAAACAAGTTGGATAAACAAAAGCAAAATTTTGTTATTTTCGCGCAGAATCTTTGATTTTTTCATGCAAGTCTGCCTCTAAATGCGATAACAGAAATGCTTAGCTACAGAACATTGTTAATCAATAACAACTGCCATGATTATGAACAATAAGACATTTTTTGTATTGAGTGTACATGCAACCTCAAAAAACATGAAAAAATAAAAAAATCGCGAAGAAGCAAATGAATATTGATAAACCTTCAGCGTCTGCCGACCATCGAATCTTGAATTGTCTTTTTTGTTTTCAACACAGGCATTTATCGATATTCATTTATCTCTTCGTAGTTTTTTTTGCTCCTTTCGTTATTTTTTCCTAGTTCTTAAAGTTATATGTGCTTTCATTCGCTTCTTCAATAATGTTTGTCCAGTACATGGTACTTATTGAAATCCATTTATTATACCATCGTATCTTGAGATCTTCCTTCATTTTCAACACAGGCATCCATTGATATTCCTTTATTTTTTCGTGTTTCTCTTGTTTCTTTCGTTCACTTTTCCTAGTTGGTCTTTGATTATTTTCATCTCACGAGCAAAAATGGATATTTTCAAAATTTTCAAAAGGGTTTTGTGCAACTCTTGTACTCACGATCGCACTACGAATGTGGAAGAGTATCTGGATTATTTGAAAACGGAGTATTATCGAGAGAGTGGAAAATTGAATGCAGTTAGAAAAAAGGTAGTTGGTCAATTCTGCCCTTATTTTCTGAAAAAATAGAAAAGTCTGTTATACATTAAGGAGATTTCTGACGACAGGTTTCAAACGTGGATGGACAATGATCTCATATTATAATTCTTACAATATAAAGAAAATAGTGGAAGACCCAACTCCGGCGATTTTGAAGAGAGTTCCATTTCAACGAAAAGAAGGAAACTATTGGAAATTGAACATTCTTATTGATATGTATAGTAGAAATTCAGGAGACACTTCTGTGAAAATTACGAATTAGTGGCAGAAAAACTGTAGCAAATGCTATAAGCGAACTCTTGGATATTGACAATAAGATGGAAGAAGATAGCGATAACTCTCTGATACCGTTTACTGCAATTAAAGCTTTAGTTTTGATCGAGGAAGCAAAGTTGACGAAATCTCAGTACAGGCCCATTCATATTCAATCAAAACAAAGAAACACTGATATCTTTCCTCCATATTATGACTTAGTTGAACAGAAAGAACAGCGTTACCCTGAATCGATGACAATAACAGAAAAAGGAGTTAAAATTACCATTTAATCCCTGATAGACCACACTGTAACGCGGTTATTTAAAGACCTCAGTATAAATCTTCTGGGAGTATCAGGAAAACGGGCTTGTTTTATGATTATACGATTAAAGTATGGATGTGATGGCGTCTCAGGATTTGACTTGCGTAAATAAAAATTCGATAGTCCGAGCATATCGGATGAGTCCATCTTCATTGTATCGATAGTGCCACTATCATTATATTTAGGGGACACTGAAAATACATTAATCTGGCAAAATTCACATCCTTCATCAACAATTTATTGCAGGCTAATGCCATACGATTGTTCGTCGGAAACAAAAGAACAAACTATTTCATTAGTTTCATCCATCAAGAAAGAAATTCAAGAATTGAAGTCAACAAGAGTCGTAACAGATACAGGCATTTCCGTAGTGAAAGCTGGCATGCAATTGACAATAGTGGATGGTAAAGTTTGCCAGGCTCTCACTGAAATACCATCTGCAGCAACTTGCTACATATATATGTCGAGCTAAGCTGAAGGAGATGAGCGACTTGCATAGAGTGAAAGAAAAAGAAGAAAACGCAAGCGACTTCCAATTTGGACTTTCAACTTTGCATACATGGATTCGTTTTTTGGAATGTGTTCTTTACATAGCCTATAGCCCCGATTTTCGTACATGGTCAGCAAAAACGACTGAGCACAAGAAAAAAATGTGAAATGTTTAAAAGCGGATACATCAAGCTTCTAGGATGAAAACTGGCTTGATAGTGGACATGCTAAAACAAGGTCCAGGTAATTCAAATGAAGGGAATACTGCGAGAAGATTTTTTGCAGATGCTGATCAAGCATCTGAGATCACTAGCGTTGAAGAGTAACTAATTGAAAGGTTTGCTTATATCTTGTAGAGATTAGTTAGTAGCGAAACAACTAATTTACATGACTTTGAAAAATACACATATGAGACAGCATAATTAATCGCACGCTTATTCCCTTGATATTATATGCCTGCTTCTGTTCACAAAATTCCCTTACATGGAGCCAAAGTAATGAGACATTTTCATCTTCCAATTAGACAGTATTTTGAAGAGGCAACTGGAGCTCGTTATAAAGATTTGAAATTTTGAAACGCTTTCATAAACTTAATACACGCGAAATTTCTCGAAAGGCCCCGAATGAGGACTTAGGACTCAAATTAGCAGTCAGTTCCGATCCACTGACTGCATACGAAAGACTTAAATTAAGGAAACCTCTTACTAATATCAAGACATAACTCTATGACTTTTTTGTAGATTTTTTTCACAACACTTTAAAAAATGTTTTCTGTTGATTAAATTTCTTTATGCAAATGGAGAAGTTCAATTTAAGTCAAATATTAGTAGAGATCCTACTTTATTGAGTCACCTCAAAGTGAAGAAAATGAAAAATATATACTTTCTTACCCTGAAATGCTAATGCAATATTAGAAATGGGGTTTTGTTTATTAAATTTGCTTATAAAAGTGAAGGATTTAAATTCCATACAATCATCAATTTCCTGTAGTTGGGCCTCTCCGTTAACGCATTTGGAGGCTGAATTGCGCAAAAAAACCAAGGATTCTGCGCGAAAATGACAACATTTTGCTTTTGTTCATCCGATTTGCTTACAAACGTAATTGTTATCGTATTTTAACAACTGATAATGAGAGCTTGCAACTTTTAAGAGCATATCAAGCAATGAAACTGAAAAAAGGGGTGCAATTTACAGAAAACTGAGAATCTATTCTTTTTTTTTGATAATTGTATATAACAATAATAATTTCATATACGTCATACATTTTTACCATTCAATGTTGCCCTCGAGATAAAATATAGCAAATTCAGTCCAAAAATTTTTTTTCGTTCATCAATCCATTCCGTTGTTAATTTATTGACTTAGTCTGTTTATAACAATCAAATTGATTATTGTGCGAATGGTCCGTATCCTGGAAATGCCCTCGCATCAATTTAAGACATTTTGTGATATTTGACAATCGTTCCTGAAGAGGAAAAATACCTGCAAAATTGCCTTTTTTACCACATTTTGTGTTAAATAAATAGATATAAACAAATCCGAATATGAAAATCGCGTCTCACAGATCTCTTAAAAAATTTATCTAACTGTAATTTAAAACAAATTTTAAGTCGGGTGAAAACTGAAGGCTGTAGACTTTTTTGAACAGTATACGGATCACTACCTCTTAGTTTCGAAAATGAGCCTAGGTAAGGGTGGAAGAGAAGAAGAATTAATAATTAATCGAGGCAGCCGCGAGTTAGAATAGAGAATATGCAGAAATCAGAAGTACAATTGGTATATCGTGAAAAACTGAATAAATATTTAGGACATCATGAAGAAGACTGGAAGACTGAATCAGACAATAAAAATGTAGAGGATGCATGGACAATATTACGAAATAGCGTTTTCGAGAGTGCATCTGAAGTGTGCTGTACTGCTGCTGTAGGAAGAGGGGCTGGAGATGCTTGGTGGAATGATGAATTCCGCCTGACTATCAACGAGAAAAAGCAAGCGTACTTGAGAATGTTAAATACTGAAGATCTTTGCAATGAGAAAAGCACTAGATTAGAAAATGATTATAGGGATAAAAACAGACAAGTCAAGATACTAGTCAGAGAAAGCAAGGATGACATCAAAGCAGAAGAAGATAAAAAAAAGCAAAATGATTTTGAAGAATATAAGAAATTGTTTTGGAAATGGGTTAGGAAGATTAGGATAGAAAGTACTGACACTGCGGTAGTCGGAATTAACAATTCTGAGCATGAAAATCTGTGACATTAAAGAGGATGCGTTAGACAATCCCGTTGTAAGTAGCAGAAGAAGAATATTTGTTTGTGTGGCTGAGCGAATTTTTTAATACGTGTGCTGTGAATGGTGAAGTTCAAAATGATTGGAGGAAGGCGCTCATCGTCCCAATCTGCAAGGGAAAGGGTGATAAAGTCGACTGCACTAATTATAGAACGATTAGCCTACTATATACCGTGGGCAAAATATTACCAGAATACTTATTGGAAAGGTCATGGGAATAACTAAGGAAAGGATCTGGGAAGTCCAATGTGAATTTATGCCAGGAAGATCATGTGCGGGTCAGATACTTAGCTTGAGACACATCATAGAAAAAAGTTTGAGAGTAAACAAACAAGCTTTCTGTGCATTTGTTGATCTGGAAAAATCTTTCGATAAGGTGAATAGACCCAAACTTTGGGAAGTTCTAAAAGTGTAGGAAGTGAGTGGTTGGCTTCTAAAAGCAATAAAAGCAATATATGTATAATGGTAGTCTAATGGTAGTATGTGTAATGGTATGGATGTTCAATATATACATGGACTAATGTCTAAGATGGGCTCTCTTAGGCGAAGAAGGTGTTGATCTCGGGACAGTGAAAGTACGTAGACTGGCGTTTGCAGATGGTAAAATTGTTACGGCAGAATCAGTCGACGATTCGCAGAGAATGATAAGCAGACTGGATATCAGTATAAAGAGTATGGGTCTTAAGATTAGGGCAAACAAAACAAAAATTATCGTGTTTGAAAGAAGGGGTGAGAAAACTGTATGCAACATTGCCTTAAACGAAGAGAGGATAGAACAAGTTGATGAGTTCGTGTATTTCGATAGTTTATTTACTGCTATTGGAAAAATAGATGCAGAGGTATCCAGGCGTATAATCGAGAGTAGAAAGATTATCGGCAGTGTGCATGATATTACTAGGAGTAAAAATGTAACGAGTAAAGCTAAAATTTCAATATATAACTCTATGCTTGCCCTCTCCGTGCTATGTGGTATCGAGATCTGGACATATCAAGAAAAGGATAGGAGTAAAGTGAATGAGGTTGGCATGCAGTTACTGCGGATAATGTGCGGTAAAACGCTAATTGATAAAGTCAGTAATTAGTGGGTTCTCGAAGAATGTGGTGTAAAGAAACATTGATTGACAAGAGTGAATGAAATTTGCTGAAACGGTTCATTCATGTTGAGAGAATGAATGAAAAACATTTAACGAATCAAGTATATTTAGGTAAAGTGAGAGGTAGCGTACCCAGAGGTAGACCGGAGAAAGAATGGTTGCAATTGTATGCCACACAAGTCTACTACGCAGCCGGAAGTACAATATAACTCTAGTGTGCAACCATAAATTCCAGGTACAACAGATTTCAATTTTACAAATTAATAGAGACGGACAGATTTGACTCGATCCGGTATTTGTCGATCCGGATCTCTCAAAACCCCGGACCAAAAAATACCGGTTCGAATCTATCATGCACGAATCCGATCCGAACATTTTCGGTCCGGTCTACTAGAGATCCGATCTGAAAAATACCGGATGGGGCTTTTGAGAGATCCGGACCGAAATTGTTGGTCCGGATCTCTTAATGTAAACTGCTGGACCCCAACAATTTTTTCAACTTTTTTTTTGAAATGGTGGTATTTTTTTAAATGCTAGATTTTTCTAACTACTTGAGATATTTAATTTTTCATGAGGGACTTCTCACTCTTTCAAAACCCGCAGGAAAGTTTGGAAAATGTTGAAAATTAATGAAATGACGGCGCTTTTCTGAAAATAAAAAATTTTAATTTTCTCAAAAAAATCAGCGAGACACAAAAAAAGTTTAAACAATGAAGTTATTGCTCTTCAAAAGATCTATAAAAAGATCGTTTGACACTTTTCAAGATCCTTTACCGCTTTCGAAGTATATGCACATATATGCATTTTTTCAAGAAATTACTATTAAATGTTTGCTTTCTGTCTCTTTAAATACGTGAGGTATCTTTTTCACGATTTTTTAATGATATTGGTATCATTAGTCATGAATATGGTACTTCAATCTTTTATCAGTTAATTGTTGCAAAATTTTCGAAGATTTATGTCTTTTTATTTTACAGAAAGAGATTGGAAATCTTTGGGATTTTTATCCAGGAAAAAGAAATCAAATGATGAAATATAAAATTATGAGTGGTCCGGTTTCCTCTACGTGTCCCGGCTAGACCCGTTCATGTTAAGTTTGATTTTTATAATCAGTTACTAATAATTGGCATAATAAAGTTATAATTTAGGGATACTTTAAATGTTTAGCAAATAAATTGAAAAACCGCTTTTCGAGAAAAAAATTACGTTTTATATTTTACCTTAGAGTTCAAGAGTGTTTAATCCTTTTCGAAATTTATATGATAAAGCTATAAGTATTGAATAATACTTATTATAAACGCTTAAAACTGTGTGTGTGTATCAACAATATTATTTTTATGATAACTTGAAAACAGTTAGAGCTAGGGTCATGAAATTTGAAGGGGTTGTAGTTCTAAATAATGTCCATTTTTTATTAAGTCTAGAGACAGATCAGATGAGAATTAATTTTTTTCGATTTTATATTTTGCTCAAAAATCGCTTTAGATGTGACTTTTTTTGCAATTTTGCTTACATGAGGGTAAAAGTTATACCTAGGTTTTAATGATATACATCCTTTTTGAACAAAAAATGTTGAAGTTTATTCATTAAGTATCGTGAGAATGACAAAAAATTAATTTGAAAAATTTGAAATTTCAAGAATTTTTATCACAGTTGACTGTAATACGATGCTCTTTCTGTAGCCCGATTTTTTTCAAACGCGGGATGGTATTTAACTGATATAATTCAATAGAATGTTTATAGCTATCTGCATACAAAAATTTTCATCCTTAAGATTTTTTTAATTTTATAATTTTTCATTTATGAATAATTTTTTCAAATATTAGGAATATAGCAACTTAATGAGTACCAAATATGTTTACATTGACAATATGAATCGATTGATGTATTTGGAAACACTCTTTATGACCAAGTGAAATTATGATATGTACAGATTTGTAAATTTATTCGCTATGGTGAGACAAATCGATTAATGTATTTAGCAGTTCTGTATGACAAAATAAAATTATAATACATACAGATTTTTCAATTTGTTCAACGTTCAACGGATAAAAAATACTCAATATTTGAAATACGACAATATTTCAAGTATACAGTTTATCCGTGTTGAGGAAATGAATCTATTCAACTATATAAAAATCCTCTATGACCTATAAAAAAAAAATTAAACAATGAATAATTGTAAGCAATAATAAATAGGAAATGAACAAGCAACAGTAAATTATGAAAAACGCTGACGTAATATGCTCTTCCATCCCCTTAGACTCCTTTTACAATCCAAGAAACCTATTTCAACCCCCATGACTCAATAATCCTTTCAAAGAATTATATTTATCCAGCAAGTATCTGTAATATAATAACCATTGTGAAATCTTGGAAATTAATAAAGATACTGACTTTAAAGACAATTTTTTTTCATATTCGCCAATAATAAAACAACTTAAGAAAATATAACTCTTAAAACCGATATAAATTTTATATGTAAATAAGTATTGAATGGATTATCATTTTCAGGTATTGCGTTCTTATTCAATAAAGAATGAAGTTTATCGAAGCAGTCTGTTATCATAATCATACAATATATATCAGACCGATTTTTGGCAAAGAATTATTTCTTTATGACAAAACAATCCTCTATGAGGAAGTGTTCATGAAATTATCACAATTAAAGATACCCATATCATGAACGAGCCCACCGAATTACTTTGCAGCGGTTTTCTGACTGTTTCAAACAATGCCGATTTGACGATGGAAAATCGGTGAAAAATGACTAAGGGGCCGTCCATAAACTACGTTACTAATTTGAGGGGGAGGGGGTCGCGCTAAAAAACTACGCTTGGAAACAGTTCAATAATAATTTAATAAGTTTGAAAATTACTTGCATATTTCAGACTTCACACTTTTTTCTCTATTCCAATCTTTTTCCCCGTCTTTCAAGAATTCTTCTTTTCCCCCTGTTTTCAAGAAACTTTCCCTTTTTCTCAATGTTTCGCTTAAATGAGAACTGATTTCAATGAACCCAATAAAAAAAATCCAACTATTTTTTGGTATGATGTTAATTTTTTTCTTTATAATGTCTACTATAATATTTTTGTTTCGGAATTCATCTCGTTCGGTTAAAAATTATGTTTGCTCGAAAACTTAATTATTTTGCTAAGAAGTCATCTGTTTCGGTCAAAAATTTAACTACTTGGTTGAAAGTTGAACTACTTTTTTAAAAATTTATTTTTCTGGTTGAAGACTCATTTCTTTAGTTGAAAATGAATTTTTCTAATTGAAAATTTATCTTATCCATTTTTGATTAATAATTGATCTTTTTCAGTTTAATATTCCGCTATCTGGTTGAAAATTTAACTATCTGGTTGAAAATTCATAGACTTTTTTGACAATTCGTCTTTTTTGGTAGAAAATAATTTTTCTGGTTAAAAATCATCTTTTCGGTTGAAAATTTAATTACTTGGTTGAATTTTGAACTCTTTTGTTGAAAATACATTTTTTCTGTTACAGACTCTTTTAGTTAGTTGAGAATTATTCTTTTTAACTGAAAATATAACTATTCCATTTTTGTTTGAAATTCACACTTTTAATTGAAAATTGATCTTTTGTAGTTGAAAATTCGTCTTTGTTATTAGAAAGTTAATCTTCTTGGTTGAAACTTCATCTTTTTTGTGAAAAATGAAACTGTTTAGTTGATAATTATTCTGTTTTTCATATTAATCTGAAAATCATATTTTCGGGGTGAAAATTAAACTGTCTGGTAGATAATCCGTCTTTTTGGCTTCCTAGCTGAACTATTTTGTAAAAAATTGATGTATTTTGTTTTGTGAAACTCTTCCGGTTGGAAAATCGTTTTTTTTCGGAAATTAATTTTTTAAGTAAAAATTTAAAAATTCCATTTTTGGTTGAAAAGTTATCATTTTTAGTTGAAAATTCGTCTTTTGGTAAGAAATTAATCTTCTAGGTTGAAAATTCATCCTTGTTGGTTCGAAAGTTCTGCTATTTGGTTAAAAATTCAACTTTCTTGTTAAAGGCGTCTTTTTTTTGGTAAAAAATTCAACTGTTCTGTACAAAATTCGCACTTTTGATTTGAGAATCCATCTTTTATGGTAGAAAAGTCATCTTTCTTGGTTATGAATGAAAATTTCAATTGAAAATTCAACTATATTTCCTCGTCTTAGCTTAAAAATATAACTATTTGGTTGAAAGTTTAAATACTTTGTTGACAATTCGTCTCTCTTGCTTGAAAGTCCAACTTTTTGGTTGTTAATGCTTGTGTTTGGCTAAAAATTATTATTTTTTTAAATTCGTCTTTTTGTGTTGTAATTTCATATCTTTTGGCAGAAAATGAATCTTTTTTGTTCGAAAATTCAACTATTTTGTTTAAAATACAATATATTTCGAGTTGAAATCTTAGGAATTTAAAGCGTTTCATATTATACGTTTCATATTCTCCTATTTGCAGAATAAACGTGAAATCCGTATTGAGCCAACGGCAACTACGTTCATCAATGAGGGGGCCGGGGAGGAGAGGGTCAAAAATGGGCCAAAATTGGTAACGTAGTTTATGGACGGCCCCTAATCACGTCAGTTCATTTTCTATTCTCCTTATTGAGCAATTTCGTCATTTCGAATGATATAATCAGTAGGTTTCACTGATTAAATTCCTTACTTCAAAGACATTACATCTATTATTATTTTGAATGCCTACTTTAGTTACGTGAGAAATAATAAACTAGATTTGAATAAAATTCGAATTCGCAGACAGAGGCGCATAAAATTGTAATTTTACGTCTGTGTGAATCTTTTTTACAATACTGCTATATTGTTATAGGCATCGAGTACCGAGAATCACGCGAAGGCTCCTTCGGGCGACGAAACTGATCGGTTCGCGGTACCATTCGATTCAGTTTGCATGTACATCAAAAGTTTTCTTTTGCCTCGCGCCAAACGAGGGAAAAAGAGCAATTCGTTCTATGAAGTCACTTACTCTTTGAATTCCATTTACCGCACAGGCGCACAGCAATTGGTCGCGACAAGTTTATGCGGTTACAATAAATATAAAAGCAACGTGGGTATTGTCTTATTTCTAGTCAAACTACAAAATTCCATTTTACTTTCTGAGAAAACGAGAAACTATACACAGAAAAAATTAGTAAAAGTAGGCCACATGCACCCGCAAAAAGGAGTTTCGTAGCCTATTTAATACAGTATTAAAAAGTTTTAATTTATTCCCTCACCCCCACTCCCCCACCCACCGTTCACTTCCACTTATTTTCCCATCACTCACTTCCCCTCATTTCCCATCCCCAATCCCCTTCTCTTACCCCCTCACTTCTCCTCATTCACCTACCCACACTTCTTCCCATTTCCCCTTATCTCCCCACCTCAAATCCATTACTCATATTTTTGGCATATCTTAAAAGAAGTGTTTAGTCGTCTCCAAGTCAGCTTTTGAAAATAAAATGCTTATTTTATTTAAATAATCTTTGCTCATTAATTTTTGTATTTTGACAGGCATACAATGTATTTTATTCACCTAAATACATCACTCAGATAATTCGCAGATTTCAAAAGAAATATTTGAGGGGGCTCAAGCCAGCTTTTGAAAATAAAATGCTGATTTTATTTAAATAATGAAATATTATACGCATGCCAAAGCAAAAACAAAATTAACAGCGTTTGTTAAAAATTCGTGATCTTATTCACTAAAAATAGGCTTAGGAGAACCCTAAATACTTTTTAAAATTTTTCCACTTAGTGACCTACTCACTTGAAAAAGTACATTCTACACATGCAAAACCGAAAAGTCCTTTACCGGCGCTTATTAAAATAAGAAAACTCAATTTATTCACAAAAACCGGCTTCAGGGACCCTTAAACATTTCTTTAAAAATCTGCTTAATCTGAGCGATGTATTTCAGTAACAATACATTGAGTACATTGTATGTCTGTGGAAGTACAAAAATCAATTAGCAGGGATCATTAAAAAAATATATATATTTTATTTTCAAAATCCAGCTTGGGGGACCCCTAAGTATTGTTTTAAAATTCTGCTAATACTCTGAGTGATGTATTCCATTCAAAAGTGTATCCTACATGCATGCCAAAGTAGAAATACATAAACAGCGATTATTTGAATTGAATAAACATTTACTTTCACAAAAATCGGCTTGAGGTACCCCTGAATATTTTTCTTTAACTGTGCTAAAAGTCATGGCTCATTTTGACACCAAAAGAAACACTTTGTAGGTGTTCCATTTGAGAAAAAAATTAAGCCTTTCTTGGACATCCCTTAGGAATTTTATTATTATTATTATTATTATAGTATTGAGCCCAATCCCTTTCGGGGTAAGCGTAACTCTTTCGGTTCTAGCTTCGTTATACTACCGGGGATGAAAGACTTTATATGGTATGGGTACGTAAGAGATGTGTAGGAGAAGGTTAGGTTTTAGATTCATCCATAAGTCGCGAGCTGCCCATTCAAACAACATATTCGTCCCACTATGCCGCTCCAATACGGGTCGCTAATCAATCTCTCTAGCAATCACCCCAGGTGAAGAGCTTCGCAAAGCTATTATACTAATCCACTAAGAAAATCTCTTCACGCGGGCTCATTAGTATCCAAAATCTTTCGTTTTAGGCATCACATAAAAACATCAAAAAATTACTACATCAAATCCATTTGAAATCAGACAGATAGATATGTACACTTCAATATCGTATGAAAAACAATTGCTTCTTCAGGCGCAATATGTTACGTGAGGCAGTTTTCATTTTAAAGTTTCTTGAGCACTTTTTTATGATTTTGGTTCAAGAAGAGTAAAGTTTAGAGACCTGGCAATGAGAAAAAAGAAAGTGTGCCTCCTGTGAGGTTTGAACTCACGACCCCTGGTTTACGAGACCAGTGCTCTACCACTGAGCTAAAGAGGCCTAACCATTTATCTTAGAAAATCTCCTGGAGCGCTTTAAAAATGTGTAATCTATTTTTAATTGCTATAGTGGAATCGTTACTAAAGGTTAAGAAATAAATGTTTCGTATATACTATATATTATCAGCCATTATCCCCAGCACCATCCTCGTATTCCTTTCAATTTTTTCATACTCCAAAGTATTCCTTTTGGTGGTCTGAATTTTGGAAGAATTTAAAAAAAAATACATAAGGGAAGTCGGTTTTTGTAAATAAAATGTTAATTTTCTTGAATAATCGCTATTTTTGTATTTTTACTTTAACATGCGTACAGAATACTCTTTTGAGTGGAATACATCACTCAGAGTTTTGGCAGGATTAAAAAATGTATATTTAGGAATCCCCAAGCAGGTTTTTCAAAATAAAATGCTAAACTTTTTTGAAAAATCTACCACAAATTGGACTGATCTATTTGAGTGAAAAGAGTACATTGTATGCATATGAAAGAAAAAGAAATCCATTAGCAGCGATTATTTGAATAAATTAAGCATTTTTTTTGTTGAAAAATCGGCTTGGGGGACCCGCAAATCATTTTTTTCTATTTTTCCAAAACTCTGAGTCTTATTTATTTACAAAAAAATATATCGAACGATTTTGAATTAAAAGTGTTCCAAATCAAACAATTTTAGATTAGGTGACATTTTGAAAAAAGCACAATATTTGGAATGGAGTGAAAAGGAATTGAGCTTGTATCATTGCTAAATAAAACCTTTCATAATTAAATAATTTGAAATTGAAGAATTTGAAATCAGAAGCTCTTAAATTGAAAAATTTCAGACTAAAATTTTGAAAATTGGAAAATTTCATTAGAAAGGACTTGAAATTGTATCATTTCTGATTCTGAGCGTTTTAAATTGAACAATTTTATTTTGAATTCAAGAATCTCGAAATTTGATGATTTCAGATTAAAATTTCGAAAATAGGATAGTTGCAAAAGTTCAAAATTGACTGATTTTAGATTAGAATTTGAAAAATGAGGTCATTCAAAATTAAAAGGAATTGAAATTGTATAATTTATTGTTGAAAGCGTTCAACTTTGAATAAATAAAATTTGTAAGCTTTTGAGATTCTATAATTTTCAATTAGGAGCGATTAAAATTTGAGAATTTGAAATTAAAAACAAAATTGAATATTTGAGAGTAAAAGCTTCTCAAATTCTAGAATTTTAAATTGCTATTACATAAAAAAATTTTAATTAAACACTAAAATTGATTAGACAAATTTTTCTGACCAAAAAATAAACTCACCGTCATTTTAGCCGTCCAAAGTGGAAAAAATTTTCAGTTTTGAACCTTTAAAATCTAATTATTATAAAAAAAAGAAAACGTTCAACGAATCCGAACTTCATTTAAAACGAAGAAATTTGTGTTCGCCAAGAATTGTGATATTAAAATTGCTTTATACTCAAACCCTTTAAAATTTAAATCATCTTAGGTGAATTTAAATCGTTCAAAAATTAACATTTTTTCAAATTGTTAATTATACTTTTCAAAATTCCACCATTTCAATTTTAAACGCAGAATTAAAATCAGCGTTCAAGACGAAATTTCAGAACTCTTAAATTGTAACTATTCAAAATTAAAGAAATTATTCAAATACTGAGGTATCAACTTCAGATAGTTTAATTTTTATCTACTTTGATTTTAAACAACACAATTTGTAACTTTTTAGTTTAAAATCGTTTAATTAAAAATGAATAGAATATAATGACAATAATAATAAATTAAGAAAATCCTTTTATTAATAATTATTATTTATTCTTGAAATCATCCAATCAAACATTTTTTCAATTTTAAATGATTCTTTCTTTAAAATCTTCAACTAAAAATCGGTCAATTTTAAGACAATACATTGAAGATTAAAAATGAAAAAAATAATATAAAACAAGATCGCTAATATTCCAAATTTAGAAATTGCACAATTTAAAGCCTCTTAATTCAAAATTGTTTTCTTTTAAGTTGATCTGAAATGTTCCATTTTTTGGAACATTTTCAAATAAAAAATAAGTCAATTTTCAATGCCTAGTTCTAAGATCTTTTTATTTTCAAGGCTTAAATTTGACAAATCATTTTCTTAATTTTTCATTACTTTGAATTTATTCTGGAGGCATTTTCTTCAATATTATTTAATTACAAGTCCTTCAAACTGAAAATTGGCTACTATCAGGTCTTTCAATTTGATATTCTACGATTTCGGAAAATTTGAAAAACCGGACAATTTTCTACGTTCAAAATTGTCAACCAAACAATTTATAATATCAAAATCTCCAATTATTACATTCAAAACTGACTATCAAGACTTTAATATGAAATTTTGCAATTTTGAAAGATTTGATAGTAAAATTGTTCTGACATTTTTAAGATTTGAATTTGAAAGTATCATTGATCCGGAAGGATTTCAGTTTGAAATTGTCGATTCTTCAGGGCTATCAATTGAAATTATTGCACAATATTAACAGTCAAATTCTCAATATAAATCTAAAATATTTTAGGGTGGCCTCTAAAAACAAAGAACAAATTTCTGGTCATTCCCGATTGTCAAACTTTTTTCCAGGTCTTTAATAATGCTTATGTTCAATAGAAGGAGCACGAAAAACCATATTGTAATTGTAGTGAGAACAACGTTTTTTAGATTGATATTAAAAGAGTCTTGAATCGTTGAAGAAGCTATTATCCGCTCAAAACCTACTGAATGCTAATTTTGACGAATAAATAATAAAATGTTGATTTTTTTAACCTAAAGGTATTTAAGAAAGGAAATCTAATCCTTTCTTTCAGTTAAAAAAAAGAAACAAAGAACACTTAACTTAAAATAAAGTCAAATTTATGTTTGACGCTCCCCTTGCGGTAAATATGTGTCCCAACGACAAAATTTTGTCTTCATAAACTATCATCGAATGTAATGTGCAATAAGGTGTGGAGAGGGGAGGGTTGGCTAAAAATATGGAAAGAAGATATAGTTATTAAATGACATCTTTGCTGGATTACCAAAACAAAAAGTTAAACCCTCTAGAGTCTCGAGACTCCTTGCATTTTGTCAGTTCTCTCCACGGTTTCGTATCGAGCGGGTCTATTCTGTATAGGATAAATAAAAAAGAAAAAGTTTTTTGTTTGTTAAAATTATGATTG
>JAUMHM010000048.1:889639-900720 GCA_032362435.1 Melikaiella ostensackeni
GAAACGATCTACTGCGGCGTCGGTGGCGTACTTGGTTAACGCTCCACTCATGAAAAGTGGCGTTCCCGGTTCAAATCCAGGTCGAGGTAGATTTTTCTCGTTTCTCCAAAAACTATTTGACCAAGTAATCGACACAATTTAACATCAGAAAATTAATTAATTAGACTGGTCGACAAAATAACATCAATATTATGAAAAATCATTATTAGTTCAAACAATTTTTATCCACCAAATCGTGAAAAGATATTATTTTCTGGAATTAATGACACAAAGAATGAATGTTAAGAGTATTATTTTTTTGTTTTGAGATATCTGGCAATTATTTAAACAAGTTTCATTTGTTTAAAATATTTGTCCCCTGTGAATCGTGAAAAGTTATTATTTTCTGGAATTAATGACGCAATTAATGACGCAATTAATGAATGTTAAGAGTGATATTTTTTGTGAAAGATATTTCGCAATTATTTGAACGATTAATATCACCTGTGCCTTTTCATATAGGAGAGGCGAAAATTATAGTTTTTCCGAATCTCTTACACTATGTCGCTTATTATTTAATCTTTTCCAATTTTAGCGAAATCAATCTGAAAAAGTAAGTTTCCATAGCTTACTGATAACAATTGTTCAAAAAAATTATTATTGTTTAAACAATTAAGGTATAAGTTTTGAGATGAGAAAATATTGAATAATAAGCGAAATATTCATCAAGTGCGTCATCAATTCCAGAAAATAATAACTTCAAAATTTACAGGGAAAAAATGGTTTAAAAAATGAAAATTGTTCAAATAATTGCCAAATATCTTGAACAAAAAAATACCGCTCTCAACATTCGATAATTGTGTCATTAGTTTCAGAAAATATTAACAAAAACAATTAATCATTGTTTAAGCTCTTAAAAATAAGTTCAAAAATACTTGGAAACTGTTTACTTACCGAATAAGAAGAATTCATGCGGAAAAAATTCACAAAAATACAGACTTTAGCATGCATTTTAAAGAAAACTGCCATTTTGCATTTTTTTGGACATTTTCCGGGCACAATACAAGGAGATTGGGTACTGAAAAGTAAAATTTGTTGGATGGAAATTATTCATTGAACATTTCTTGAGGAGTGACTATAATTTAAATTATAAAATGTTGATAATATATACTTATTTTTTCCATTTTTTCGAAAACCGATTTGGCTCCAACTTGGAGGGAATTGTTTTTCTGGAAATCGAGCAGATTGGGGGGAGGGATCGTTCACCAAAAATGAAAAAAAAATCATGAGGTATGAATTTGGACCACCCTTATGTCGATCTAAATGTATTCGAATATTACTATCTATCAGATGTTATTGATAGAGTACTCTGTGATTTCTCATAATATTTCTATTAGCAGCTCGAGACTGTAAGAGTGAAAAACGCTAGAAGAATTTCTAATACGGAAAAATAAAAATAAATTCTAGGTTAGAGATAAAGAATTTAGATGCATAAAATAGTAAGAAAATCTAGTAGAATGAAAAGGACATGGTTAGAAATTCATCTAGTGAAAATAATATTTGGTCTCTTTTGTTTTTCCGTTTCAACTTTATCACCATAAAGTTCTGAACGTTCAAATGAACGATGAAAAGAAAATGTGAGAAAAAATCATTCGATTCCTGCTCAATTGTTCGTTCTTTTGGAACTTATTAAATAGTGGTGGTTTTAAGAGTTTGGAGTAAGATTTCTAACGATCACAGTTCTTTGGGGGATGAATAAGGTAAATTTTCCAAGACGAAATCAACATCAATTTATTAACAAATGGGTGTTTTTGTCGATTTTCCAATTTTTGAAAAACATTTTATCGTTAGGGGTGGGGCTTAGGGGTTTAAGCAATGTTCTCTTGCGACCACGATTCTTCAGGGGATAAATAAGGTGAAATTGACGAGATATAAAATCAACGTGAATTTATTAATTTCTGGGTGTTGTTGTCGATTTTTCAATTTATGAAAAACCATTTATCACTAAAGGTGGGGCTTTAGGGGTTTGAACGGGGTTTCTCGCGAACAAAATTCTTTGGGGGATAAATAAAGTAAATTTCCAAGATATAAAATCAACATAAATTTATTAACTTCTGGATATTTTTGTCGATTTTCCAATTTATGAAAAACCGTTTATCAATCACTGGGTGTGAGTTTTAGGGTTTTAGGTAGCGAATCCTGGCAGCGAGAAAGCTGGCCAAAGCTGGTTTTTTCCGATTTTCCAATTTTTGAAAAACCCTTAATCACTAGGGGCGAGGTTTAGGGACTAGAGCGGCGTGTGTTGCGGCCACAATTCTTTGGGGGATAAATAAAGTGAATTTCCAAGATATAAAATCAACATAAATTTATTAACTTCTGGATGTTTTTGTCGATTTTTCAATTTTTGAAAAATCGTTTATCACTAGGGGTGGGTTTCAGGGGTAGAAGTGGGAATTCACACAATCAGAAAATTTCTTTATGGTGGCTTTTCACCCCCTCAAATTAAGAAGTTTGGGTCATTTCCGCATTGAATGTATTTTTTAATTGCCGCAAACAATTATATAACAAAAATTTGTTTTACAATAGTATATTATGTGTTACGGGCGTAAAGTTGGCAATTCCCATGAGTGAGAATGTCAGTTGCCCACCTATGATACAAACGATATTTTTTGCCCATAACCTGCATCTAAAGTTTGCCTTTAAGGGCATGTGAAGCGGGCGCATAGTAGCATTTTCCGCTCGGGGACTAAAGAAGCGAGCACAAAAAGCTACTTTGCGCCTGCTTCGTCTCCGGGCGGAAAAAAACCACTTTGCACACACTTTACACGAACGAAAAAGCACTCGTTCGGTGCAGATTGGACAAAAAAATTTCTTTATCGTTCATTTAAACTTTCAGAACTTCATGGTCATTTTTAGTTTCTCATTCCTCGACAACAGTGATTTTTCCTACCGAACTATAGTGTATTTCACTTGCCAGTACGATGACGAACGATTAATCGAGATTTTCTCATATTTATAATTTTTGAATCTAGGAGAATCAACTTGGCAAGAGTGCAAAATGAGAGGTGACATTCTTCAAAAAAAAAAATCCACCCAAACCGCTGGTCGGTCGTTTGTAGGATACGAAAATAACTGAAGCAACAATTGACAATACGTAACTTTTTCTGAAAGTGCCTTGTTGACTAGGTTAATAATTTAGTTGATATTATCCAACGAAATATCAATATATGAATACAGTATTAGGTATTACTATATAAGTAAAGAATTCGGAGCAATTTAATTTAATTAGTAACATTTCAACTTCCGAATAAGAGAATTATGAATTAAGAAATTAGCAATGTTGCTCTGAGTTGAAACTGCTCAATAACTAAGAAAAGAATATTTTGAAATCTTATTACTTGAAATGTTTGGTCAAGAGATGCCTTCTTTAAAAATAAGTGATTTAAAGTTAAAAAATTAATTCTTTTCCTGCCCGTGTGGAAAAAATCCCGTTTAGCCCTCTTTGGAATGTTGGCTTTCGTCTGAGGACCATATGGACAATCCATAGGGAAAAAGCCACGAGGGCCCCCGCAGTGAGCCCTGATGGTTTGCCTTCACGGTCTAGCGGTTGAAATTTTGAATTGTAAGTCTAGAGGGTTAATATTTTTTGTTACTAAAAATTTTGGTATTTCAGGCTTACAAAAACTGCATTTTTGTTAAAAATTTGAATACTTTTTTTTGGAAGTTGAACTTTAAAATCTCATATAGTAGATGATGACCTCCGCAGAGGACCCTGCTTGTTGCCCTCATGCCTCAGTTTACGAAAATCAAACGATTTTGTTGTTGTTATAAATTATCTTCTGTGTCAAACAGTAACAATATCTCATCAAAATTTGCAATTATTAAAAATAAGGATAGTTTCAACAAATTTTGATGCGCGTGCGGAATGTCTGTCTGATAAAAGTTATAAACTATGTGATAAGTTGGTCAAAAGGAAAAATGAAAGTCTGATGAGATGCTGCTCATAAGTTCAAGTCCCGGTCGAGGCGCTAATATATATTTTTTAAAATAATTTTTTATACATATCAACAATACATACATATATATTTATTGAAATATGCTTATAAATGATGGGACAATTATTGAAGAAATATTTTAAAAAATTTTTAATTTACCACCGGAGCAACTGCGAGAGGCCCACGAGGGCAAACATAAGAGCAACCATGAGGAAAGCCTATGTTGGATCCTTATGGATTAGCATGTCATTTCCATGAAGCGCCGCGTCTGAATTGTCCTCATGGGCCCCTCGTGGACTGAGGGCAATCCATGAGGGCCCCCTTTTGGGGCCCAGTCCATTTTTTCACACGGGTGCTATGAAAATAAAATTTTTTAAAAAATGAGCAGTTTACTACAGTTATCAAGTTGCTTTCACAGTGAATTTTTAGAGCGCAAGAGTTGAATGAATATTTATTGCTTAAAAAGTACCGTAGGAAATTGAGCGTTATTATGTAAGTTAGGATAAACAATCCTGTACGTGTATTCATATTGACATGTCGGCACGTATGGCCATTCCTTCCCATAAAATCGCAGGACGACGAACCCTGTCCAGAAAATTTCGCTTGTGAACGAACGTAACGCTTAATTCAATTTAAACTGTAAATATTATTGTGATTTTTAAACATAATTTATGAGAATGTTGTTTTTAATGAACTGCAGATGAAAATTACGCTTGTGGTTTCATTATTTCAACCTAATTACTCTATAGATTATAAGTCTCTTTTTACAGGCTTCGGATCGACTAGAAGGCTTCAAAAAAGTCGCCTTAGTCGCATAAAATTACAAAAAGAGTGGAATGGAATTTCGATAAAAGTCGACAAAAGATCGCTTGAAACTTTTAAAGATAATAAAAAAAAATTTCAGGCTGAATAACTAAAATAATAACTCTATTTGTTCAAGAATACAGAATAAATAATTCTTACTGATTTTCAAGTATCAGGTCTCGGATTCATTTGAGAAATTCAAAATAGTGTCAATATTAGCAGAGCATAAATTTTTAAAAATAGTAGCAAAATAGTGTCATGTAATTTTTTAAATAACAAATCGAGGAGTTAACTATTTTTGAAATCTGGTATGCAATATACATCTCCTGAAAATCGCGTGAAATCTTTTCAAATTTTTTAAAATACCCTAAAAGCTTTGAAATCTCTTGAAATCCTTTAAGAACCCCTGAAATTCCTGAAAAAATCTTCAATCTTTTTAAATCCCTTGAAATCCGTAGAAATCCCTTGGAACCTTTGAAATGTGATTGATATACTGGATACCTTTTTGAAGCCATTTGAAAGTTTTTGGAATCCTATGAAATTCTTTGAAAACCCTTATTAATTTTTAAATCTCGATAAATTCCTTGGAGTCTTTTACAATATCCCAAACGCTTAAACATCCTTTGAAATTGTATGAAATCGCATAAAATCTAAGAAAACCTCTTGAAACCCCTTGAAATATTTGATATATTCTGAAATTCCTCGAAATCTTTTAGAATACCGTAAAAGCTTTAAAATCCCTTGAAATCTGTTGAAATCTACTGAAATTGCTTAAAAACCCTTGGATTCTGCTAAACGTCTCTAAAATCCTTGGAAAACTCTAATTTTTTTTAATCTCCTCAAATCTATAAAAATTCCTTTTAAACTTGTGAAATCTAGCTACGAAATTCTTGGAAGTTAAAAAAAAAAAACAAGAATTTATCCGCGCGATTCGGTCGTGCGTTTCGCGCTCGGTGTTATATGTTCTTTATGTACAAATTACCAAATTTGTTTTTGATTTCAAATGAAAAAGGAAATTCATTTACGTAAGGCTCTATCGGCCGCAAGGAATACATTTTCATCACATTATTCGCGCTCGATTTTCTGCATACATCTCTGTACCTTTCTAATAAATTACGTAATTAAAATAATCTATTTTTTTCCAAATATTTAAAAAGGGAAAAAATACTTTTAAAAAATCATAAATTCAATTTTCGCGGTGAAAAAACGTAAGACATAAAAAAATATTTTGAGAAAAATTATTGGGCTTAAAAAGATCTACCTAGAAAATTCTCCAATTATTATGTTATTATTATAATCTTACGGAATCTTCTCAAATATCTGTTGAAATCCTATGAATCTCTTCAGTATTGTAAAATTCCATTAAAACTTCGAAACCCTCTAAATTTTCTGAAATCTTACTATATCATTTGAAATTCCTTAGAAATTTTTTAATCTGTTGTGCGAAATTCTTTGAAATCTCATGAAATTCTTTACAATCCCTTAAATCTTGTGAAATTCCGTAAAACTTCTTGAAATCTTGAATATCTTTTAAAATTCCTTCAAAAATTATCATTTCTTTAAAATCCTATGAATCGTTTAAATATGGTGAAATCCCATGAAATCCCCAGAATTTCCTCAAAACTTCATTTCATTTCATTTACTCCATAAAGTTCTCTAAAAATTCTTTGAAATTCCCTAAAATCCATTTAAATTGTTCAAATCTTCAAAATCCTTGGAGATCCTATAAAATCGCGAAGATCTGGCAAAATCTCTGAAATCTCTGTAATCCGAAGAAATACCTAGAAGTCCCTTATAATTTGATTTAAATTCATCTAGTCCCTAAAGTTCTCTAGAAATCCGTTGGAATCCCTTAAAATCTTTCCAATATCAGTTTTATCCTAGTAACCTTTTCAAAATCCCTTGAAATCCCTAGAAGTCCCATAAAATTTCATTCTATTTCATTTACTTCCTAAAGTTCTCTAGAAATTCTCTGAAATTCCCTAAAATCCATTGGAATTGTTCAAATCTTCAAAGTCCTTGGAGATGCTATAAAATCGCGAAGATCTAGTAAAATCTCTGAAATCTCTGTAGTTCGAAGGAATCCCTAACTTAAAATTTGATTTTATTTCATTTATTCCCTAAAGTTCTCCAGAAATCCGTTGGAATGCTTTGAAATCTTTTCAATATCATTGATTACCTGGATACCTTTTTAAAATCCTTTGAAATTTTCTGAAATCCTGCGGAATTCTTCGAAATCCCGTAAAATTGTTAAAATCTCGTTAGATTCCTTGGCTTTTCTCTAAATACCTTAAATTCTCTAAATCTTTTGAAATCCTCTGAAATCCCGTCAAATCTTACAAAATCAGATGAAGCCCTTGAAAATTCCTGTAAATTTCTTGAAATTCACTAAAATATATTAAAAACCCTTGAATTCTGTTGAAATAAAATCCCTAGAAAACTCTCAAATAATTATCTTATTATTGTAATCTTATGGAATCTTTTAATTTCTTTTGAAATCCTATGAACCCCTCAAATATTGTAAAATTCCTTGAAATCACTTGAAAGTGTGTAAATACCGTAAAAAATCCTTAAATTCTTTGAAATCTCTCAAAATACACTATATTCTTTAATATCCTTTTAAAAGTTTTAAATCCCTCAAATCTTGTAGATTCCTTAAAAATAATCTTATGAAATCTTGTACAACATCTTGAAATCTTTAATATCTTTTTAAATTCCCTTAAAAATGATTAAATCTCTAGAGATCCCATGAAATCCAATGAAATCCGTAGAAATTCCTAGATGTCTTTTTAAATTTAATTCCATTAAATTTACTCCCTGAAATCCCTCGAAATCCTTTCATAATCCCTTTTTAAATCCCTTGAAAATTTTTCAATAACTTTGAAGAAACTTGAAATCCTCCTTGAAGAGACCTACATACAAAAAGTTTTTTTTCCATTTTTCGATATTTTGAACGGTTTCTTGAGTATGTTTTTTGAGTGAAAATAGAAAAAGTTTTACTTTTTGTTAATGTGGAAGGTTTCCTATATTTTCCAAATCCAGAAAAAAATTTGAAACACTGAAGAATTACCAAAATGGCGGCTTTTTCTGAAAACAAAAAATTTGGGGGTTTTTTTTTTAAATATGCTAGACACGGGAAAAATTTCGGAGCAAAAATTATCCTTCTTGAAGAGACCTACACAAATTTTTTCCATCTCCAATATTTCAAACCGTTTTTTAGTACGTTTCTTAAGTAAAAATACACATTTTTGAAAGTATTCAAGAAACGATTGAAATATCGAAAAATGGAAAGGGAACCTTTTGTAGGTCTCTTCAAGAAGAAAATTTTTTACTTTGAACTTTTTACCGTAGCACAATTTGCGTTGTACCGCACCGGCTGAATCTCTTGAAATCTCTCGCAATTTTTAGAAATCTCTTGAAAAATTTGAAATCCTCTGAATATTTCAAATCCATTGAAATCTTCGAAATACATTTAAATCCAAAGAAATATATTCTTCAAATTCCTTTGAAAATTTTTAAATCCCTTCATTTTCGTGAAACCCCTGAAAATCTTCTGAAATCCCGTACATCTTGAAATTTTTAATATCTCTAAAATTTCTTTACAAATTTTTTAATCTTCCAAATTCTCTGATACCTCATGAAATTTCATGAAATCCTTAGAAATTTCTTAAAATTTCATTTTATTTCATTTACTCCCTAACGTTCACTGGAAATTTATTTAAATTCTCCAAAATCCCTTGATATCTTTGACATCCTTTTAAAACCCCTTGAAAATTTTGAAATTTCTTGGTATCCTGTCAAATTCCATATAAAGTTTCAAATCCTTTGAAAATTTTTCAGTCCCTTGACACCTTTCGCCTGACACTCACGGGCAGTAACTGCATCAGTGAGTCACACATATCGGCCAACGACGTGGCTGCGGTCCTCTCCGTATGGAGAAGGCTTTGGGGTCACGCATAGGCCTGCAAGAGGACACAACGGGACCACCCAAGCGTCAGGAGCTCTTCTGGTCTCAACTCTAACAAGAACAATAATAATGCTAATAATAATTGACACCTTTGATCCCCTTTTAGAAGCACTTGAAATTTTTACATTTCTTGGAATCTTGTGAAATTTCATAATATCTTTCAAATCCTTTGAAAATGTTTCAATCCCTTGACATCTTTCATCTGACACACACGGGCAGTAACTGCATCAGTGAGTCACACATATCGTCCAAGGGCGTGGCTGCGGTCCTCTCCGTATGAAGAGGGCTTTGGGGTCACGCATAGGCCTGCAAGGGAACGGAGCAGGACTACCCAAGCGTCAGGGGCTCTTTTGGTCTCAACCCTAACAACAAAAACAATAATAATAATGATAGTAATTGACACCTTCAATGGCCTTTTAAAATCCCTTGACATTTTTTAATTCACTGAAATCCCATGGAATCTTTTAAAATGCTCTGAAAGCTTTGAAACCCTATAAAATCCTTTCAGGATCTTTGAAATCTCTTGATTTTGCAAATTTTTAAAATCACTCGAAATTTTTTGAAATGTTTTGAAATTACAATTTTTGAGATGGTGGATATGTTATTTTAGCCAATCAGCGAAGAAGTTTGAAAATATGCCTAAAGGCAAAGTGAAAAAATAGTTGCATTAGTGAGCAATTTGAGAAAATAGTAGCATTAGTGTAATTTTTTTCAAAATTGGAGAAAAGTAGTTATATCGTTAGAAAAAAGCTTCAAAAATTGTCAATAGTGGCGTGAGTCCGAAGCCTGAAATATTCTTTGCACAATCGAAATAAACTTTAAAGTTAGAACAATATTTTAACAATAGTTATTCAGCTTGAAGGATTTCCAATCTGGATTGAAAATATTTCTTACTGAACTGTTAAACTTGACTACTTGGATTATTTTCAAATGAGAGAAGTTTATAATTTACATTGATTTTTAAGTTCAGCAACATTCATTTGGAACACTTCGAACTTAATATTACTAAACAATTAAGGATTTAAATTAGAGACTGTATAATTCAAATATGAATTTATTCACATTTTAATACACTAAAACCTCCATTTAGCGACGGTCTCGGGTATGACTTGTGATGTCCGTGACTCGGTTCCAAGAATTTCTATGATGTAAACAGTCAGGGCCGTGTGAACCAGTGTTCTCAATGCAGGCTCCACGCGGTACTGCGCATGCATCGCGCATGGCGTCTGATTGGATGCTTTTTGCGCGCTTTTTAAAACGCTAATGAATTTTTTTGTTTATTGTAAATAATGGCTTTTCAAGTTACAGATTTATCCATTAGACCAAAATTAAATAATTCTCAGCAAAATTAACAATAGTTAAATCACTATTCTGTAAATAAAAAATATACTTTACTGGAATGATAAATTATATATATGATAAACTATAAATAAGATAAACAAAGTATATTTTTTATTTACAGAGTAGTGATTTAATTATTTTTAATTTTGGTCTAATGGATAATTCTATCAGTTAAAAAGCCATTACTTATAGTAAATAAAAAATACATGTATATTTTTAAGTGTTTTCAACAGCGCATGGGTCTAAATAAACGTCATCTTAGAAAAATATTTCAAAACACAAACAACCCTAAAAAAACATATTCTAATTGATGAATGATATGCATTCAATTTGTCTCAGACAAAGGTAAACTAAATATTTAGCTGAAATGAGGAAAACAATTTGCTGTTACATGTTAAAATATTAGTTCGTCTGCTTACTTACTTTAAACTTTATTTATATTATATTTATATTTATATTTTTTTATACATCTCATATATTTTTTGAGTTTATATTTATATATTTATTTATTTATATTTATATTATATTTACTTTTGTAACGCATAAACGAAACACTGAAAGTAAACTACTAAAACGAACTGACGAAATTATCCGGTTAGAGTACTGCCTGCTTTGAAGCTACGGAACTTCTCAACTCCGTTGCGTTCACTCGACCTCTCTATTGACTCCTTGGACCCCCTCATCAACAAATGCGAGCCGGCTGGAATTCTACGAACACAGTAAATGGAGGCCGGTTAAATGGAGCTTCCAGTGTAATTGAATTTGATTAATTTTAAACGTTTTCCATTTCAAAATGTCCAACTTGCAATTTGAAAAAATTAAAACTTTGAATGCGGATTTCGCAATTAGAAACTGTTCAATTTTAAACGTTATTAATTTCAAATTGTCTGATTTTAAAGCTTCAATGAGAAATTATTCAATTTTTAATGTTTTCAATTAAAATGTCACAATATTTTGTAGTTTCGAATTTATATTGTATAAGTTTCATTGTGATT
>JAUMHM010000048.1:902490-930836 GCA_032362435.1 Melikaiella ostensackeni
ACAATGGTGAAAAACTACAGGAAAAATCGCAAAGCCGCGTTGCATGGGGGGGGGGTCAAAATTCATGGGAAATCGCGTTACGTAATACATGAACGGTCCCTTAGTTGTATTTTTTTCCAAAAGAGTCGAAAAATATTTCTTCAAAAAAATCTATTACTTAAAAGCAAAAATATTCATAACTGGTTCCGCAGAATTCTTGGGAACCAGAATTTATCTCGAATTCATCTTTTATAATATCACGTTCAGGAGATAAAAAAACTCTTCTGTATAAAATTATTTTGTTTTTTCTGCTTATAATCACGTTTTAGTTATGAGTGCCTGAACCTGGAGGTCTTATATACTGATTCACTTAAAATTATAACCATGTCCGTAATTTCTTCTGAAACTTGAAAATTAAAACAAAAGAACAATTGAAATGGGAATCTAAAAATCAAATTTAAAGGACATAACCTTGATTTATATTCATTTCTATAATCTAGCATAAAAAAGGATGTTTGCAAAACAATAAAAAAATTGATAAATGTGTAAAGTTTTATAAAATCTTGTTACGGCAGGAAGTGCATCAATTTTTTATTTCATTATATATCACTTACTTTGGTCAAATTACGCAATGCTGAGTTTGCAAACATTGTGAATGGGTTAAGAGCACAAAGAGTCCAAACGAAAGAGGACAGTACTGAAAAATCAACGAAATGAAGAAGGTCAAGTGTGAGTCAAGAAGCTGTGCTCCTTAATTAATTATTTTTAATAATTTATTGGAAATTAATTTTTAATTAAATAAAATTAACTTTTAGTGAATCAAAGTAACTTTGATGAATTTAAATGAATTTTCAATTTTTCATTAATTAAGAATAAATATTTGGGTTAATTACATTATTAATTAAATTGTGATAAATTGTAATCATCAAGTAGGACATGTGCTGCAAAAATGTGCAGACCTCATCGAGGAGGATCAGCCCCTACTTTTTTCAGAAGAAAATTATGAAAAAGGAAATTATCAAGAAATTCCATGTGAAACGGTAATCGCTCAAGGTGCTGTTAGATTTTTGGGAAAATGGCCATCGCATTTGTTTGCCACCTTCTTGGCAGGGTGCTTTTTCGTCGCCCTAATTTTTATATTTATTCTCATCACGATTATTTTCTCGTCACCTGCTGCTCATCACAGATGCCGGTAGGTAGATCTAAAAAGATTTTAATTTAATTATAAAAATTAATTAGTTTACGTACAAGATTGATATTAATTTCACTAAATCTAAATTTATTTAAATTTTTTCGGTACGAAAAGCGGAACCTGGAAAAGGGACTATTCGTATCAAAATTTCGGTACAAATAGCAGGTTTTTTCGGTACATGTAGATACTAGGGTGCAGCGTGAAATACTAATTTTTGAAATTGAAAAATTGAAATGACCAACACACTTTTTGATGCTCCGTAAAGCCAAAATCAGTAAAAAAAAAACTCACAAAAAAACGTTTTTTTTCGATCTATCCCACAACTAACGGTTGTATCGAAAAATTACTTAGGACGAAAATTATGGGACATGAAATAATACATCTTTCATGTTCGAGGGATTTTTCGATACAACCAACTTTTCTCGAGCAAAATAAAAAAAAATGGTTGAAAAACGTAAAATCTTTCATTTTTTAATGGTTATATATTTTTAATCTTATTTATTAGTAAAACTCTTTGAAATATAAAACAGATTTGTGAAACTTTAAAAGGTCAGAATAATCAGTTTTTGATCATTTTATGTGTTCATAGGGCATTTCAACAAAATTTCTGTATACAAGTTATTGAAAAAAAATTAAGTTTAGAAAATTTTAAATAATGACCAAAAACTGATCACTTTGATTTTTTAGAGGACGAAAAAGCTATTTTTTTTTTTGGGGGTTTCACTGATAATCGAAAAAACCGTATCTTGGGGTATTTTCACTTTCAACAATTTTTATTTCACCTTACACTCTAGGAGACAATGCCTTACATTTATCTGGATATTTTTTCGATCTTGTGATTAGAAACTCGATTTTACAGGAAAAAGCTTTTTTTTTATTTATTCTGGAATAACCGAATACAAAATACAGGGATCACAGCGCAAAAGGGGCTTAGAAAAAGAGAAACAGGATCATTTTTTTCTTACGAAAAAGGGGAAAAATATGGGAAAGATCAAACATTTATTTTCACAAGTAGAAAAAAAGAAACAATCTTTTTACAAGAAATATTATATTTTAAATAATATTGGATGATTACTTAATGATTTCTGCCATTAGGAATTTATTTTTATAAATTGCATATATTTAGATCGTTAAAAATTCATCACGGCAATATAAAAAAAAGTCCAACAAAAAATGAAATTGATTAAATAAACATTTTATATATATTATTAATCGCTCACGTAATAATGAATATTCTCTCTTTCATAAAATATCATCATTAATAATTAAATCGTGATACTCATAAGTATAGTTAAATATTTCTTTCCAAAATTTGGCATTTCGTCCGAAAAAATAATTTAGATTTCAAGTTTTATTTAAATCCTACATATTTTAGTTTGAAAATGGTCAAATAAACATTTGTGCATATTTTATTGGTAAGATTTAAAAATAAAAATTTGAGACTGCTCAACACAGTTGATCAATTTGGAATATTCCATTTTTCAATTATTTAACTTTGTGAATTTCAATTAAAAAGTGTTCACCTTCTCATATGTACTTCTCTTTAAAATGACTATATATTTTTTAACTATTCCAATTTTATATTGGGTAACAACTCCTGTCTCCGGTTTTCACATTTTCAACAAGTTTTATACTGTTTCAGCTTCAGTTTTTTTAGATTGTTCATTTTTAATGGACTATAGTTTTTAGCACTTGAAATTTGTTCATAAATTATTCATTCAAGTGCTACAATTTTATGCAGTAGAGAGAAGTGAAAATGCTGAAATTAATCGAATCATTTGAGCTAAGAGAAAAGAGTTTGTGAGTTGGCATCCGAAAAAAAACAAAAAAAAAGTTAAAACCGGTTATATATTTTATTTGGTTTTTGTATTTGAAAATTCAAAAGATTTTCCTATTGGTTCGAAAATTATGAGAAATTTTTTGTATGTACAGTTTTTGCTTGTGAACAGTAATAAAAAAATTACAATTTGAAAAATAAATTTTCTGTTCAATTTAGAATTTTTTGAAAATGCGCGAAAAACATGTTTCCTTGGATTGAGTTTAAATGCTCACTTTTTTGGAAAAAGTCGAATATGTTGAACCTTAAATTTCTTCCTTTGGAACCTAAGAAACGCTAGTACTTTGCTTGCATGGGAAATAATTTTTTTTCGTTATGTTTAAAGCGTTCTTAAATCGTGAAAATTTAAATTCACGATTTCGGAAACATATTCATCTTTATCCAAAAAAGTGTGCATTTAACTCAATCCAAAAAAACATGTTTTTTTGTAAATTTTCAAAAAATTCTAAATAAAATTTTTTTCAATTCCTTACTTTTTATTACTATTCACTAACATAAATTGTTCATACAAAAAAATGCCATAATTTCTTAATCGGAATTTTTTTTTTGAATTTTTTAATCCAAAAACGATTCCATTGATTTCATCACTTTCACTCCGCTCTATTATAAAAATAGATTTAATTATTTTCATTATTATTAGTAAATTGATTATTGAAATTTCAAATTTAAATCAGTGAAATTAATTACAATAAATAATTCTGTATGTTAAAAAAATTAAACTTTCACTACACGCGGTAGCATATTCTAGTTTTGAATAGAATAATTTTGTAGATGTATGTAATGTAGATGATTTTTTGATGATGAACAATAGTTCTTGTAGTTCTTACGTACATTTGCTAATTTCAGAGAATTTCTCGCGTAATTCAAATATTGTATTTACAAATATAAACAGGAAAAAAGGGGAATTTAGGAAAAGAGGCATAAACGCAGGGGAATAGGGGAAAGACTGTGATCCCTGAAAATATGAAATTTATGTAAGAAATGACACTCTGAAATTTAGTTCATATATTTTCGCTTCCTTATTTGAATAATTAATGACATTTAACTTTAAAGAATTTCGAAACCATGTTTTCAAATCTACCGAATTGCCAATGATTGGAAATATTTATTTGTTTACTAACAATTTTATTTTACATTGTAAAATTTAAACAGTTTCGAAGTATTTGCCAATATTTCAAGATGCTTCAAAAAATTATAAGAATTGTTAACATTGAAATAAAAAATGTTGACAATAATAAAAATGTCATTGCGAGTAACAAATTTCTCGGAAAATCTCACAAAAACTTTTCAAAAGGCTATAATGAACAAGGCTTGTTAAACATGTAACCCATTTTTAAAATTCATAATTACTTTCCAGTATTTCTCTAATAATATATAATCATATATATATATATATAATATTATATAAGTTTACATAATTTCCATATGTACAACTACAGAGTTGACAAACTTAACATTTATTCAGCACACTAATTACAAAAACTAACTCCTACTGAAAATGGTAAAAGAATCGAAACAACAACCAAAAGCACCGAAGCTTGTGATTTTTTTGATATTTTTCTCATCAAAAAATTCTCATTCGTAATCTCTCGTAGAATGGCGGTGGTGAGAAGTCCCACAAAAACACTGAAAACGACACCTGATGATAAAGGTTTCTTCAATAATCAGAAAATCGTCAATAAAAAGTTTATAGTTGTAAACTTTTGCTGATCTTATTTCCTGAAAAAATCTCTTTGAAAATCCCTCAAATAATAGTGAGGGTGAGAAAGCTTGCATAATCCTTCGATATTGAAAATAACTAAAAAAAATTGGCTGCAAACGACCAAATGACACCGATGTTCGTAAATTTTTGGTGAATTTTTACATCAAAACATTCTCATTCGTAATCCTCCGGAAAATGACGGTGGTGGAAAATCCCGCAAAACCCCTAAAAACCACCCCTAATGATGAACGATTTTTTAATAATCAAAAAATCGTCAAAAAAGCTTGAAGTCTGTACATTTTTGCTGGTCTTATCTCCTAAAAAAATCTCTGCAATAATCCCTCGAATAATAGTCGGGAAGAAAAATCCCACGAAACCCTTCAGAACCACACCTATTGAAAATAACTAAAACTAGCTGTGAAATCGATCTCGGGTGTTTCCACTCTGCTTGTATTTACAATTGCATGGTGCTCATTTTCATCAACTTTGAACTATGTTGATGGAAAAAGTTATACTGTAAAAAACAGATTTTTCAAATACTATAAATGAACAAAATGACCATCACTTCCTTACTCTTCAGTAGAATGCATTAATATTGGTCAATCAATTCGTCTCAAATCAAGGAGTCTTTTCTATCCTTGCATCAACTTTGAATCAAGTGAATGAAAAAAGTTTTACTATGAAAAACCCATTTTTTTAATATTATAGAGTGCTTAAAAAATTGTAATGATTATTTTTAGAAACCTTTTGGTCAGTTTTCAGATATTAGATGTGAAAATAAGCCCTCCAAATTTTATTAATTTATCTGCAATTGTCTTCAAGTTATCGTGTTCACAATAAGTGTGACACACACACACACACACACACGCACAGATCCGGACAATTGCTTCGAACATTGTATCAGACATTTTGTAATTGAGGAACGTTTAATTAAACGAATTCAAAATTTTTCGAAATTGTCACCATTACAAAGCTTCCTCTTTGAGGAAGCAGAATTGGTCATAAACGACCAAAAGACACCGAAGTTTGTATTTTTTTGGTTAATTTCTACACCAAAACATTCTCATTCGTAATTCCTCGGAGAATATTGGTGGCAAAAATTGCGCGAAACCCCCAAAAATCACCCCTAAAGATAAAGGATTTTTCAATAACCAAAAAATCGTCAGAAAAGCTTAAAGTTTGTCAATTTTGGCTGAATTTATCTTCTGAAAAAATCTCTTTAATAATCCCTCGAAACTACCCCCTTTAAAACTGCCCACATCGAAGATAATTTGAAAATTGATAAAAAACGACCAAAAGGCGCAGAATTTCGTAATTTTTCGATGGTTTTTACCTTGAAGAATTCCCTTCAAAAATCCTCCGAAAAATAGTAGTGGCAAGAAACCCCGCGAAGTCTTTAATAGCCACTCCTATTGATAAACAATTTATCAGAAACCAGAAAGTCGCCAGAAAAGCATAAAGTTTGTAAATTTTCCTAGATTTTATATCCAGAAGAAATCACTTTAATAATTTCGCGAATCAAAATGGAGTAAGATATTTCGCAGAGCAAGCAATTTTGGTCGCTTGTTACTAATTTTTTAGTTATTTTCGATAGGAGTTACTTTGCAGGGATTGGCGGGATTTTCTACCGTCACTATTATTCGAGGGATTATTGAAGAGTTTTTTTCAGGAGATAAAATCAGGAAAAATGTACAAACTTGATATGTACCGTGCTTCTTGTATCTGGAGTCAATCACGCAAGACAGAGTGAGAGGGAGGGACGGAGATCGAGAGGGAGGTGGATTTGTGGTTCCACTGGAGGAGAAAGTGAAAGGGAGCGGGTTGCTAGGAAACTTAGGGACCCGGGGAAAGTGGGGGAGTAGGAGGTAATTTTTCTTCACTGGGTTTTCTGTATCTAGGGATTTTATTTCCCCGACAAAGAGTGAGAGGGAGTAACTCCAAGCGAGAGGTGGGAGGATCTAGGGTTTTTCTGGGTTAGAGAGTGAAGGAGAGTGTGAGGTAAATTATCCTTTGTTTTGATCTTTTCTTGTTCGTCGAGCCATTCGTCGAATCCCTTCATCGTATGAGGGAGGTCCTCCTGACCGTGTGGAAGTGACAGATATACACGTCGAACGTTCTTCTCCTTCATCATCTTCGTCCAGACCTCGAGTGCGTTCATGGCGGGGTGTGAGAGAGATACTTTGAATTACTTCGAAGGAAAGCGAGAAAAGGAAAGACCGATGATGCGATTTTTCGAAAGAGAGAAAGACAGAGAAAACAATAATTTCTTCCGGAGAAAGAGAGAAAGTGAGAGAGACAAACGAGGATATCTTAAGAAAGAGTGTCGCCTGCTCGGTGGTTCGTGGTTATGAACTCCTTGTGACTTCGAATAGAGATGTAGTGATAGCAGGTATGCCCGCTATCGGTTTCTGGGGGAGGAAAACAGGAGTAGGTAGTGCTGGGATGGCCCAGGCCTTGTCGCGACAGCAGGTATGCCCGCTGACTGACGGAGGGAAGGGGCGAAATCTAGTTTGATAGCAGGCATGCCCGCTATAGGTTTCTGGGAGAGGAAAACAGGAGTAGGTAGTGCTGGGATGGCCCAGGCCTTGTCGAGACAGCAGGTATCCCCGCTGTCTGACGAAGGAAAGGGGGAGGTAAAGTCTGGTTTGATAGCAGGCATGCCCTCTATCCGTTTCTGGGGGAGGAAAACAGAAGTAGGTAGTGCTGGGATGGCCCAGGCCTTGTCGCGACAGCAGGTATGCCCGCTGTCTGACGAAGAGAGGAAAACTCAAGAGGGAAAATAAGAGACGAGACTCACCATGGTTAAGAGATGCTAAGAGTTTATTTACTTCAGCAGAGAAGCTCCGTCTGAAGTAGATTGAGCAATCGCAGCCAAAGCACGTCTTTTGTGCCCTCGTGACTCATGGAAAACTGGCGGGGCTTCAGAACTGAGTCGAGGGAGATGCGCGCGTTAAGTTGTCTTTGGCGCTGCCTGCACGACTGTCCTCTACACCAGCGTTTCCCAAACTTTTTTTGCACTTTTCAGGGAGGGGCAGAGCCGCCACCCTGCAATTTTTTCACAATACCCGAACACTTGGGGGGACAATTAACTCGCTTGGTGCGGGTGGTCTCTTGCCTGGCGCGACCTTCCCATTGTTAGAAAATTAGAGGCAGTTAAGAGAAATTAAAATCCTTTAAAAACTTATTAAATCGAATTTTAGTAGGCTGAATCAACCTTGTCATAAAATTGCAAGTAAGTCAAAAAAAAGATGGTAAAAATCGGTTGATATCTTCAACTCTATCTGTAAGTACGCACTATAAAGTCGTATTAAAAGCTGCCCGCTATTACTCATAATATGAGCCGATTTCCATGAACTTTTTTCCATTCTTTCTAATTATATCAGGAAATTGATTCAGCTAATTAGGATTTAATTGAGCCATACCTTCATAACTTCAGTTATTGTCACAGGCCTTCATCTCATAACATTGAAAGGGTCATCATAGCAGGTACACGAAAGTAGCCGTCTGCTGACAACGGGAAGGCTGTCTCGAAGCCTGCCAAGAAGCCGGGCCCGGGGTAGCATTCCCCTACGACGGCTGCCGGGCCGGGCCGACGCGCGGAAGCGTATCTTCATTATCTCGATACGGACAGACTACATGCATAGGTGTGTTCACACCAAGGTAAGGAAGTTACCTTCCTGTCCCATGATCGACGAGTTTCGGATCGATTTACATTAAAGTTTCAATATCTAGTCTACATCAATGTTCAATGTCTTAATATCTGAAGTAGTTACCTAACGATTAACTAAGCGTCGTCCGCGAGAGGGTTTTTTTGTATTCAGAAAGAAAAAGAGTCTCGCTCTATGCGAGCCGCGTATAACAAACTTTAAGCTTTTTTCAGGATTTTCTGATTATTGAAGAATCGTTTATCATTAGGGGAGGTTTTTATGGGATTCGCGGGGATTCTTACCACCGCCATTCTCTGGAGGATTAAGAATGAGAATCTTCTGGTGTAAAAAGTCTAAAAAAAAATTATAAAGTTCTGTGGTTTTTTTTAAAGGTGCGTACGGGAATTTAAGTCATCGCGAATGTTGTTCTGGCGATGAATCATGACGATTTAAGTAATTAGAAGCTACATAATGTCAACTTTGTCAGCTCTGCACTTGCACATACGGAAATTATGTTAAGGGCTGTTTTCCACCCCCTTAATTAAAAAATTGGGCAAACTTTTGTATATAATAAATTTTTAAGTCGTCGTAAACATTTTTATCGAAACAAAATTCGACTGCTCGATACAATATGGAATCAAATTCTGGTGAGTCAATATGAAGAATCAGGTTTCAGTTGTTCCGTATATGAAATCAAGTCTATTTTTTGACAGCGCTGACCATCGCGCTGACAGATGCATCCAAAACAGTTGATAATATTTGCGTTCGAAGAGACATTTTGTAAACATTGCATTTGGAACAAATCTGGAAGATTGATAGTTTCGTTTGCGACGTTTGAAAGAAAAAAAAGGTTAATAATACCAATAGAAACGCAGTGAGAATAATTGTGTACACGAAAATTATGCATGTCCTTAATTTTTGTGTTATTTGACAAAAGTGATTCTAATGTTCAAAATAAACATTTTTCGCTTAAAGCCCAATAATAGCTATAATTTTCTGACGCTTGCGATTGCAAATAATATTAGTCCGCGAATATTTCTTCTAAAAATATTCTGAAAAGGCTTTTAGTGAAACATGAAACATGTGTATCGGAATCCATTTGTCAAAAATTTAGGTTACTGATATGGACATGAAGGTTTTTTTGTACATATCAATGCGCATTGGTATTTTTATGGGAACAAGTTTATATTTTTTTTATTGGTTAGCGAGAAATTTTTTTCAGTAAAAACTTATAAACTTGTTTCTCATACCTGAATTCACATTTTCCAACAATCCAAATTTCTTGTTTCGTTTTCAACACAAGTTTTTCCACATTTTACGACTCAAAAGTAACTTTTTCGTCAGTTTCTTTCTTAATTTTTTCAATAACGTATCCCACTTTTTTTGGAAATGAAAATAGTCCTAAATGAACAGTTTTTTTGTAATAATGGCGTTCAATTTTTTCTTAAATTGACTTTTTTACATTTTTACGACTTTATTTTTTTTATTCGTTAACTTTAAGTACACACAAAAAATTTCAATTTCCATTGTTTTATTGCAAAAAAAAAAATTTTTATTGATTTTTTGCAATCAAATAGAAACTGTTACTTAAACTAATAGTTACTTATGCAGTAACTGTAACTGTAACGCATTACTTATTCTGGAAGTGACTGTAACTGCAGCTTAGTTTCTTCTTTGGAACAGTAACTGTAACTGTAACTGATTTACTTTTTATTAAGTAACTGTCCAAAGTATGCAAGTCTGCAAGAAAAAGCTCTGACGTCAAAGAATTGTTTTTCTTTTAACATTTTCACCAGGGATTTTCGGAACATTCTTTTGCAGAATAGAAAAAATAAAAATGTTAAAGAAGTTCAAGTGGAAAATATTTTGAAAAGAGTTAAATCTAAAAAAGTCAACTCTATAATGAACAGAATGCAAGTATAATAAATTTCAAACGCTACATTTTCCAGATCCCCCCACCCCCATGCCACAAATGGTCAAATTTTGCTCGACTACCCCCCCCCCCCTCCTCTGAGGCGTTACGTCTTGTATAGACTGCCCCTAATTCAATAAGACGAAATTTATTGAATTTACAGTATATAATTTCAGTGTGACAAGGGTGTTACGTCGCAATACAGAAACTCAACGGTTGTGAATCGGGCTCTATGTAGAATATTGTGAATCCACCTGAAAAATGAAGCGAGGGGTTCGAGGAGTGAGTGAGTGTGCGCGGGCAACCGAAGCTGCCCAGTGTCTCTAGTTAGTCCTTTGACGTCTCTCATCGGGTCTTGTCTCATTTTCAAAACCGTCGTATCTACGACCAAACCAGCGGTGCGGCGGAACTCCCTTGCGTTCGTCCTCAGCCTCGTCGCCAAAATCTATAACTGCCTAGTCGCAAACCTTGGCCTCGTCGCCAAATCGATCTTGTGCTCATCGAGCAATCAAATCTTACCGAAAAACGATGATCGCGTCGGAACGTGTGTGTGTGACGTCAATACCGGTCCGCTTTCTTTCAAATCTCTTTGTGTTCTAAAGATCTTCAATGTGCATTTCCTTCTTATGTTTTCAATGAACCAGGGTTTTTTATGCCGAAAGGCTTTTCCCCTAAAATCAATCTTTTAATTTCAACAACCTAAATCAAGAAATTAATCATTTAACTTAAAAAATTCGGGATTTGGCTTTCAAATCTATCAAATTAATTTCCAAGTGATCAATATGAAATTTATAAACTAATTCGCTAAGCCACCTAGGGCAAAGCGAAAATCTTCTTTACAATTTCAAAGCGAAAATGCTTACAAAACAAAGAGCAACATTTATCAAACCACGGTTACTTAAAAAAGCTGTATCTTAACAAACGTTTTTGTTGTTGTAAGTATTTACAGACTTGAACGTAGTTACCTCGATTAATGCTAACGGAGTAATACAGATTTTCTTAGAATTCTATCCAATATACATTTTTCATTAAATTCTAATGTTTCGAATACGCGTTCCTACTATTTTGAATTTATTTTATCTCATTATGGATAAGTGTTCACATTAAAAGTACTTGTTTTTTAGTTGAGGTTATGGTTTTCGACCAGCTTATGTGTTAATGAAAGATATTCAAGGTTCTCGGTTTTCTGGTCCATATATATATATTTAAACTTATTACGTCTTCAACGTTTCGCCTGTCTAACATAGGGTCTCATCAGGCATTACAATTTAACATCAAGAACTGTATAACATTTAAAAACTGAATTAGATTACATATATGAAAAACATTTTTTCTCTAAATAATAAATATATAAATTTCCGGAGAATCTTACCAATGAGGACAGTCAAACGAGTGAAGCTTTATCATTAAGAATCCAGATTATAACTTTCCATATTTTAATGTAAACGGCCATAATTAATAGTTTTAAAAAATGTGAAAATTGTAAGATATTAGTAAATTTCTTTTTTAAATTAAATTTTTGTGAATCTTCTCATGAAACTTAATTTGTATTCAGTTTGTTATGTTTATAGAAGCTATTAGTACTCCCACCCATGGCAAGGTAGTTAGTTATTCATTACTATTTAATAAATTGGTGGGCCAACACATGTTAACTTAAACCTGTGCCATGGGTGGAGTGAATGACTTGACAGATTAGAATATTCAGCTTATTACATGGTCCCTGTGATAACGTTACAATTGATCACGACTCAAACCTTGAATGTCAGTTCTCTTATTAACAGCGTTAACATTTTTGCGATATGGAATATTTCCTTGAATATTCTCTTTCAATAACTCTTCTCTTTACTTGATATTTTAACATTTTTTAAATCAGAATGATGGTCAAAATTATGAGAATTCTCGACAAGGGCCGTGCTCCTATTATCTTTTTTATAATCGTGTCTGTGTTCTTTCATTCTAGTACCTATAGGTCTTTCTGATTGGCCTACGTAAAAACTTTTACACTCCAAATAGTATACAGAATGTATTCTTTGGTCTTTGCCTACAGGATCCTTTGAATTACGAAAGCAACCTAAAGGATCTTTGTCCGAACAAAAAACAACATAAAAAAGAATTGCTTCATCGACCAGACTGTTTATGACACTTACTTTGTATTCAAAAAGAGCATATTAATTAAAACTCATATATCTTCCAGACCACGTCGGTTTTCTGTACAAGTCCGTCTCCAATCTTCCCTCAGTTCTCGTGATATTAACATCAAGGAAATTGATACTCTCGTCTTTGAAATATCTGATAATATGTTTCTCACCTAATGAATATCTAATAATAATAATAATGAATACAAATTTGAAATATTGTATAAACGATTAAACACAAACACTGATACATTGAAAAAAAGCTAACGCAATAATACGGGAATGCTGCTTCAATATCCCGGCGAGCAGTGATATATACAAGTTGCGTCGACGTCCCGAACATTGATGAGGACAGAAGGTAGGTTTTTAATATGGACACGCCAAATCTTATAGAGCCGTATTATGTACATCGGCACAGTGCCCGTTTTTTACAATTGTTTTCTATTGGAGCAATATGAAGTACCATTTCTAGATAAAATATGAATCTTGGATGAAAAAATTATACCGTGGTATCAATATTTTTATGGTTTTCATAGTTTAAACTTATTTTATTCCCCATTTCTTACGACGGCAGCATAAGGTTCGCCATAATAGGGACATCTACCTTACGGAACAACTGAAACCTGATTCTTTATACGGACTCATCCGGACGTGGTTCCATATTGCAAGGAGCAGTCGATATTGGGGAAAGGCGGCGCAAGAATATTCCCTAAATTCTGGTTTCTCTAATCTTCATTCAACCTAAAATCATTTAACCGAATAGCATATGCTGTAATATTTATTTAGCCTAATGACCAGTTTACCTAATTTTTATCCTTCCGAATTACTTTTTGAGCTAATCTTCATTTTTTTGAATTACCATTCGTCATAATTGTTATATTTCCGAATTGCCAGTTGAGATAACTTTTATTTCACCGAATTATAATTTGACATAATTTTTGTAAAACCGAATTACCATTTAACATAATTTTTATTTTTCTGAAATACCATTTTTCATAATTTTTATTTTTCCGAATTATCATTTGTTATAATTTTTATATTTCCGAATTACCATTTGAAATAATTTTCGTCATACCAAATTATAACTTGACAATTTTTATAATATCGAATTACTATTCAACATAATTTTTATTTTTCCGAAATACTATTTGACATAATTTGTATTCTTCCGAATAAGAACATAATCTAAAGTTCATTCAAACAAAACGCTATCCATCATAATCCTCAGGTCATCGAAACTACATGTAACATAAATTTCATTATTCCTAAAATGGCGTCTGGCATTATTATTGGCTAATTCGAATTTCGCGGCATTATTCAGCTAGCCAGAATGCCGAGCGCCATTTAAGGAAGAATGAAACTTATATTACATGTAGTTTCGATGACATGAGGATTATGACAGATGACATTTCGCTTAAATGAATTTTAAGTTATGTGCTCATTCGGAAGAACAAAAATTATGTTTAATAGTTATTCGGTATTACAAAAAATTATGTCAAATTATAATTCGGTAAAATAAAAATCATGTCAAATGGCAATTCGTAAATATAAAAATCATGACGAATGGTAATTCAGAAAAATAAAAATTAGTACGAAAAGTAATTCGGAAAAATAAAAATTATGTCACATAGTGTTTTGGAAATATAAAAATTACGTTAAATAGTAAGAGAGCGTCCATAATCTACGTGGACAGTTTTCTTTTTGTTTGAGTAAAGATGAAAATAAAATTGCTATGAGTTAAAAAGGACACAACGATATAAACAAAAGAAAAACTGTCCACGTAATTTATGGACGCTCCCTATAATTCGGTATTATAAAAATGACGTCAAATTATATTTCGATAAAATAGAAATTATGTCAAATAGTAATTCGGAAGTATAAAAATGATGACATTATATTTCGGAAAAATTAAAATTATGACAAATGGTGATTCGGAAAAATAAAAATTACCTAAATTGGTCATTAGGATAAATAAAAATGATAGAAAATTGCTATTCTGTTAAATTATTTTGGGTAAAATAAATATTAAGGAAAATAGAATCTGTGGAATATTCATGCGCCTCTGAGAAATTAACTGAAGTGTGTTTATCACGTTTTAATCGCTTACTCTGCATAAATCTGAAAAAAAGGATTTTACATTTTTATTCTTCAACTTTTCATTTATGGAATGTGTTCTCTCATCCCTTAATCTATATAAAGATCCGCCACTGTTTTCTTTCAGAAAAGCCAGAAACGTAGAGATAGAAGAATCTCACAACGTCTACTTTGTAAAGCATGAAAATCGCACTTGGTCTCGGAAGGAATTATGCTACATAGAAACAGCTGCACGGAAACATCCGGAATTACACGTATATTTTGCTTCCCCTTTTATTCTACGATCAGTTTTTTCAAATTTAAGATTTGATTTCTCTATTTTTTTCCAAATCAATCAGAAAAATATTTAGGGTGTCTACTCGACGCACAATTTGCCAAAAAGCACTTTTTTTTACAAAAATCGGTCGATATTTTAATTTTGACGGATTTAGATGTATATTTCTTCAATGTCTGTAAGGCTTTCATGTATAATTTGTAACTGATCATTTTTTACTTTTCTCAAAGCAACATTTTTTTTTAATAAATGATTTTTTTGATAACTTTTCAAGTGTGACTCTGCTCTGAAGATTCTCCAATTCAATAAAACAGCCCCTAAATCATTATAAGAACCATACAAAAATAATAATTAATTTTGCACAAATTAAGAGAGAAATTAATGTACGATTACGACTAGTTTAATATAGTTGCTCTTCTATTATTCCTCAAACAATTTTTGTAAACAAATACACAGTTTGATAATGTCTGAATGAGCAGGCTCAATTTTTTCCCAGAATAAACTAAGAATGTCTTTTCAATGACTCTTTGGTATCATATTTTTAAAACTGACCAGATTTTTTAATTATTTAAACAATTGTTATAAACAAATGCCCATGTTTAACATTCTTCCATGAATAGCCTCAATTTTTGTTAATGAATCAACTAATAATGTCTTACAAATGACTTCTTGCTGTCATATTTCTCCAATTGACAGCAAATGTTAATTACTTGAACATTTTTCATACACAAATGCCTGTTTTTACCCTTCTTCCATGAATAGACTCATTTTTTTCACAGAATCGACTTAAAATTACGATCGTCCTATAGGACGCCTTCTTATTTTTAATCTAAAGTATATATCTCGCTAAAATTTTGGAGAACGACGGAAAATATATCGAAGCACTACTGTCTGGCTCAATGGAGTTTATATTTTGTTTAAATAATGCAATTTGTTTTAAGTTTCAACTTGTTAGAATGTAATTTAGAACAGTGCTGCAGCAGCCTTATTCTATAAAAGCCAGAGGGTACTAATTAGTATCCTCTGGCTAATATAGAATAAGGCCACAAGGTATTTGAGAACAGGGCTTTAAAGCCCTGTTCTCAATTACTTTCTAAGCTAAAAATTACTTAAAATTAATAATTTAAATAAATGCAGAGAAATAGCTTTATCTGGCTGGTTTTTAAATAGTGTATATCGTTTTATAATGAGGCATGATTTCACTGATATGAAATTCACTTTGGAATACATAAATAAGCTTTATTTTATTTTCAAAGCTAACGCAAATTTATTTTTGGCTTTGTTTGCATTTTTTGTATCTGAAAAAGATAATTTGAGTTTCACTTCATTCAAAACAGTTATTTAAAATTGCTATATTGTATGCATTATAATACAAGGTGTCTTCATTTTTCACACTTGGGATATTAATAATTCTTCTTTCTTTCTAAACTGATAACTTACTCTACTTATTCTACTTAACTTATTAATTAAGCTGGTAACTTATTCCCGTAAAAATGTAAAAATATGTATTCGTTTATGAGGATTGTTTAAATAACTAACATTTGCTATCAATTGAAAATATATAATAACAATCAGTCATTGGTAAGACATTTTTAATTGATTCCTTAAAAAAAAATGAGACCATTCATGAAAAAAAGATCGAAATGTGCATTTGTTTATAAAAAGTGTTAAAATAATTAACAGTTATTGTTCATTCCAAAAGTATGTCAGCAAGAAGTCACTAGCAAGACATTTTTACTCGATTCCGTCAAAAAAGTGAGTCTATTCATGGAAGAATGTTAAAGATAGGCATTTGTTTCTAAGAATTATTTAAATAAATTAAAAATTTGGTCAAATTACAAAATATAACAACGAGAAGTCATTGAGTCATTCAGACCTTGTCAAACTGTATATTTCTTTACAAAAATTGTTCAAAGAATAACAAAAGAGCAACTATTTGTTACTAATCGTAATCGTATATTAATTTCTCTCATATCATATGCAAAAAATATGAATTTTGACAGTTAATTATTGCAAATTACGCAAAAATGACACTTGTTAACTTATTTGTTTATAAAATTATAAACAATTCTTCTCTTTCTCTAACACATAACAAATTATTTCTGTGTAGTAGTTATACTCAGTTAAGGCCTGCTATTGAATAAAAAAGATTGCTTTGAAAAAAGTAAAAAATTCACAGTTGCGCGTTATGCATAGAAGCCTTACGGTCATTTAAAAAATATATATATCCAAATCCGTTGAAAATTGAACTTTCGAGCGATTGTTGTCCAAAAAAAGTGCTTTTTGGCACACTGTGCGACGGATGATTTTCTCGGTTTTCTTCCGTTCAATTCGAGTTCAAAAGATTTGAATGACTTCTAACGATTCTTAAAGATTGCAACACATTCCTGATTTGGAACAGAAAATTTTGTAAACTGAATTTGAATTGGGATTTTTTTTCAATTCCCTTCTTCTGAATCAGAATTAAAATTATTTTCAGAAATTCCCGTTCCATGTCAAGAATTTTCGGTTCCAAATCAAATAATAATTTTCTACGGAAACTCCGTGCCCTGAAGAATAAATTTCCTGTCCGAAGCTGAATATTATAATTCTCCACAGAAATTCCCTGTTTTGAACTCTAAACTATATCTCTCTACTTAGATTACATGTCGCAATTTAGAGTTATAGTTCTTTTCGAAAAATTCCTGTTCCAAGTCAGGATAATTGCAATTCTTTACGTGAATTTTCTTTATATTTCTTTTATTTTTCCTGTACCAACTCAGAATTATAAAACTTTTAGAAAATTTCATGTTTCAAAGCCGAAAGTATAATTCTCTACTGGGATCCCCTGTCCTTACTAAGAATTATAATTCTTTTAGAAAATTCATGGTTCCAAGTCAGAATTGTAATTATTGTGGAAAATTCCCTATTCCAAGTGAGAATTATGATTTTTTATACAAACTCTCTGTTCCAGCTCAATATTAAAGTAATAATATACATGAAACCACTTATAATATGCATATCAGTACATTATTTTCGAAAAGTCTCTGTTCCAAGTCAGGATAACTGCAATTGTTCACGTTGATTTTTTATATAAATCTTCTCTTTATTCCCTCTGCCAACTCAAAGTTATTAATTTTCCAAGAAATTCTTTGTCTCAAAGTAGAAATTATAATTCTTCACTGAGATATCCTTTTCTTACTGAGAATTATAATTTATTTAGAAAATTCATTTTTTCAATTCAGAATTGTAATTCTTTTGAAAGTTCCCTAATCTGAGTGAGAATTATGATTTTTTTTAGGAATTCCCTGTTCAAACTCAGAATTAGAGTAATAAAGTATATTAAACCACTTTTAATATGCATATTTGTATCAAAGAACCGTTTTTATAAATGATACTTTACTGTATGTTTTTTAAAATTAATTAAAAATTATCATTCTGAAGTTTTTTATAAATTTTGAACAGGTTCATATGATAAATCTAGTATCAGCAAATTATCAGCAAAATGGAACTCAAGTCTCTATACGAGTTATCGAACAACAAGAGCTCAACTCGTTTTCAGGTTTCATAAACCTTTCAGAACAAGAAAAGAGTTCTGTAATATCAAGAAACATAAAACCAGAAATGATTCTTAGAAAAAATATTGTCTATCACAATTCTAATGTTCGAAACATCGACGTATCAACTGAACGATTTTTCGGCGGGTGAGTTTAAAAATAGGGATTAAAAACTTTATCACTTAAAAATTATATGAATTTAAAATGAAATCTATATGGCTTTCTGAAACCGCAAAAAATTTCAGATCAATGCTCTCCAATGTTTACAAAAAGTTAAGCTCCGAAATGATGGAAATGGCAGCCAAGATTTATCTTTTGTGGAATTATCCAGGAGTGGCTTTGAATCCTGTGATGTACAATAGTCTCAACGACTTGCAGCAATATTTCTGCGAGTAAGTAGTAGAATGGGCTGAAAATTATTCTTTTTCCAACCTGCATCGAAAGTATGCCTTGTCAGTATCGTTTTGCGTGCGGAAAGTTGACTTTTCCACACTAGTTCAGTAAAATTGTAAGTGGGCGGAAAATCAACTTTCCGCACGCAAAACTTAAAATTTTACCGCACTAGTGCGGAAAAACCAACTTGCCTCACGCAAAGCGACACCAACTCGGCTTACTCTCGGTATACAGCGAATAAAAAAAATCGTTCGTATCACGTGCGGAACGTATTTTAACGCGCGAGCGAGTCGCGACTCGATCTTGCGTTAAAATATGCCTTTCCTCACTTGATACGAAATATACTGTTTTGCGACCGCTTCATATGCTCTCAAAGGCAAATTTTAGATGCAGGTTATGGAAAAAAAATATCATGTCTATCATGGGCGTCAATCTTCACACTCGTGGGAGGTGCCAACTTTACGCCCTTGATACACGATATACTTTTTTTTAGTTTTTCATTGTGGCTAGCAAAAATCTTTTTCTACATCTCAATGATTTTTGATGATTTGATGATGATGATTTTTTTAAGATTTTTAAAGTGATAGCTTCAGTTAGCAGAAACTTTTTAAAGTTTGAAACTTTGAAATCAATGAATTTTTCGATATACTTCGATGTTGTGTCGCCGTTACTTCATCGAATCAGTTTTGCCTGTACGAATTTATTCATTTTATGTAGCAAACAATTTCAAAAAACTTTTCTTATACAAAAAATTGTGGTGATGAATAAAATCACGTAGAACATAATTTTTACTCGAAAATCGATGTTTCAAAGATAATCAAGAATGGTAAAAAGTCGTACAAAATTTTTTTTACAATTATCCATTTTCGAGGTCTTTGAGGATATAAAAATACATGTAAATCTTGCCTTAAGACGAAGTTTCGGTACAGGGTAGACACGGCCTAATTTGAAAAAATTGTTTATTCAACAAATTTGATTTATTGTCTAACGTTTACGATTCGCTTCGTAAGAAATCTTTTAAACTATTCTAGATTAATTAGTTAGTTAGTTTAGTTAGTTTATAGATGAGCGGGGGGCCTCGATAGGGTTACCCCCTGGCGCTCAGGCTATAAAGTCCATTGTGCCACACTCTTAACAGTTCGCTCTTAGTGTCCTAGTGTCGTAAATTACTGCTCCTGACTCCCCTACAAGATTCGCCCCTGGAGGAGCGGGTTACCATTTGCTTCCCACACATCCCTGTTTGGGATAACAACGCGGAAAGTCCTGGTGAAGTTGATGCGTTTTGTTATTCTATCTTGCCTCATTCCTAGAATTGGCAGTGTACTAATGACACTTGGGAGCCTAGTGTGTTTATTCCTCCAAGTCCATGTGTCTGCTCTTGCTAGTCGGCCCACTGCACGAACAGTCCCACCGGTTATCGCAACGTGTAGGTATACGAGCCTTGGTTTTATGACAGCGGAGTAGAGCCAACCGATCATTTTAGATCCTAGACCCCATGTCGGACCAAAAGCTCAGATCCTTCGCCCAGTTCACTTCACTATCCAGTTTACTGTCCACGCTGCATGCGTCCTATCGAGCTTACTAGCTGGCTTGTCACGCCGCACCTCAAAGCATCCCAGCAGATGACTTCTAGAGGGGTATTGCTGATGGCACCCTTTATGTCCAAAAAGGTTCCCATACCGTACCCTAAACCCTCCCCCTGTTCAAGCTGCTGCTCCAATTTTGTTACAACAGAATGGAGCGCGGTTTCTTCAAAGCAGCCTGCCTGAAAGGCGTGCTGCCCTTTATGCAGTTGACAGGCTAGAACCCTGATATATCTTTCGACCAGCTTTTCTAACGTCTTCAAAATGAAAGACGTCACACTGATCGGCCTGAAATCTTTCGTAGCAGTGTAGCCCCCCTTATCACGATTGCTAATGAAGACCACTCTGCCGTCCTTCCATGCTGATGGCACCTGCTTAAGAGCGATACTCGCCCTCAATAATTTTTTCAGTGGAAGACGACACATTCCATGCCCTTCTGTGAGAGCATTGGGTAGACGCCGTCCGCCTTTGGTGATTTAAAGGGGCAGAAGGACCGGATGGCCCATTCCACCTCCTTGATATCCACGACCCTTGCGGCGAAATGCCGGTCGGCCTTCTCCTTCTCCTGGCCCCAATATTCCTCCTCCCGGTCGGTTTGCGTTCGCTGAAAACCTGGGAAGTGAACTCCCATCAGGTGGTTCAAGGTTTCTTCTTCGACTTCTGCAAACTCACTATCTTCAAGCCTTATTAGCCCGAGGCGAGCCTCCGGATCTCTTGCCAGGATCTTATGGAGCCTCGCTGCCTCTGGAATGCCTTTATCTCCCTCGCAGAAGCCCCTCCAGTCTCCCTGTCTATACATTCTGATGTTTTTCTTGTTTTCATTCTGAGCCATCTTGCAGTTGTCCTAGTCTGAAGGCAGTTTAGTTTTATTTGCTATATTGTACATCGCTCTAGTTTTTTTTACGAATATTCTCAAGGTAGCTATTCCACCATTCCGCCCCTTTCCTAGACTTGATTGTACTTGTCAGGCAATTGTTCTCATATGTGACCTGCCGCGAGGAAAGGCACCTAAGCGGGAAAAAATCAATTTTTTGTTTTTTGCAGTTTTGGAAACTTCATGTTCTCCTCTTTCGAATGGTGTTAACGAAAAAATTTTGAGACGTTTCTTTGATAATTGAAAAGAGTAGTAAAGTTGGCTTGGAAACCGACGTTTGGTAGTTCTCGCTGCCATCTACTTGGGTCTCCTGTAAAATTCTGAAACTCACGCTTAGGTACCTTTCCTCGCAGCAGGTCACATATTATTCAAATATTTATAAAAATCTGGAAATTTGACACCCGCAGGGGACAACAGTCAATGTCCGGAAACAATTTATTAAAACAGGAAATTTTGGTACATCATTAAACAAAATGAGATGTAAGCATACTTTATTATTCCTTCCAGAGCAGAAATTCTTGTAACCCACATATCATCAGTCATCAAACATCAATCATTAGTCATCAGTCATCAATCATCAGTCATCAGTCATCAGTCCACAGTATCCAAGACTGAAATAAAGAAATATAATCCATTGTTAAAATATAATAATCACAAATATATTTCATGATAAATAAAATTACGAAATTAATTTACCTACATATCATGAGCTCTACCACCTCTGAGATGTATAAATAAATAATACTGAAACTAAAGGATCATCAAACTTGAAGAATATCATAATTTTATAGATACACTCTAAGAAGGGAAATTCCAACGATTGTATACCCTAAAGAGAAGGACGTAAAATATATTAAAAATGAATAGTTTTTGCACAAGTAATGATTAATAATTCATTTCTGAAAATCGAAAATTTTAAATAAATATACTTACCTGGATTAATTTATCAAGCTCGATATTGCACTAAATTATTAACACTATATTATACTGCACGAAAAGTAAAACGGAAAACCGTCAAGAAAAAAGAACATAGCAACAAAAATCAGACACAACACAAAACATCAACAGAAATCAATCAATAATAAAAAATACAGATCAACATAGTGACTGAAGTGAAATAAAATGGTTAATGTCTATTCACCACAAAATGGACTAACATTGGAAGGTTGGCAGATTTTGGCAGGCACAATGAACCTAAAATTCTAATTTCCCAACGTGATTTCTACTCGAGAAATACGTATTTTCTCATCTCTAATACTTCCATTTCACCAACAATACGAAATAATTTATCATTATCATAGTTGATATAAGTATCAAGTAAAAGCTTGTACAATTTAAAGAATATTTTATACCACAGTGTAATTTTTTCCTGACAAAAATATCAGTATCAACCAGAGGCAAATAACTGAGGCGCACGGTGATATTTTCCCCTGGCCCTTCCTATTTAAACTAAAGATTCATTCCAGAACAAGCTACCTGCCTTCCTATAGCTACATGTAAAGAACTGCAAATTTCATTATCACCAACGCAAACATTCCACGATTTTTAATAATAGCGTTCAGATGATAAAATTCCACGTTGGGGAATCTGTGTCCGGGCATGGACGACATATCACCTGAACTTGGAAGTTTTGATTCAAGCTTCTCACTCAAACTTTGTCTGAAATCATACACTGTTTTCACTGCAGAATATTATTCAAAGCTTTAGGACATTTAGTTGGAAACTCAAAACTTTAAGGAAGTAAACATTTCATATTAAATTAAGAAAATATTTAACTCAATTATTATACGCTTCACTATAAAAATAAAGTATTATTTCAGAGCTCATTTCAGGTATTATAATGAGACTCAGAAAAAAACAGTCTCGAGCTGTACTAAAATGAGACCATTGATGGAAACTCACAGTCATTTGTTTTATATTGAAAATAACAGCAGGAAGTTATCCTATTCAAAAACAGGACACGCAAAAAATGATACCGTAAAAAAAAAGATCTCTAGTTTTTACAGTATTCAATTTGGTTGCAAGAACAATACTTCTCAAATATTCTTTTTTCCCAATGAAAACAGAAACAACAGACATTCATAACATTAAATATTGAAACGGTATATACTGTAAATATGAACCGTGTACCTTGACACGATCATATTCATAACTGTGTTGAAAAGAAAATATCCTATTATAAATTAGTAGTCATTTATATAACAAGCTCAAAATATGATGTACACTCAACTCTGGATTTATGTCGGGTTTCGGGTGTGCCTGCTATGATCGTGAGGCTCTTCTAAGAATTTCTTCGACGCAAACAGTCAGGGTCGTATGGACCATTTCCAGTAAGTATACTTAATATTAATTGACTGTATTTCGTACAAATATAGATTTTTGGTGTCATAGGAGATGGACCTTTTTTAATAAGGAAGACTAATTAATGAAAAGAGAATTTCCCGCGTGTATTTAAAAATAAATGCAAAATATGCACGCGAGAGTTCGAACTATAGAGTTAATACAGATAGAGGCGACAAGCCACCTCGGATTTCGTCCGGTATCTAGAGAGAGAAGAGAGATATCGAGGAGTTCACAGGGTACTGCCACTCTCGTGTCATTCCCCCACTCGCTCGCGCAGTCTCTCTCATTCCCCCTACCGAAGTCGAGATGGACGTTTCCACTTCCAGAGCGGCCTATGGCTTGTCACCTCTATCTGTATTATCTCTATGGTTCGAACTGTCCGCTTTTTGGCTATGGACCTGCTGAACTCCGCTGAGATCACAGCATCTCTCCTTGGACCCCCTCATCAACGAATGAGAAGCGGCAGAAATTCTGGGAACGACTCAAATCCAGGTGACTTAAATCCAGAGTTGGGTGTACTTGGACTGAATAGAAAAAATACAAATCAATTTTCAGAAGGAATTAAATTAATTTACAAATATCTTCATAAGATGTTAAGCTAAAACAATTTCTCTTTTGAATAAAAATAATGTCTAATTCACTACTAACATAGTTTACTTAAATCGTCAAACTCCAAAAAATTGAAATGAAAGAGTTAGAATTCGTAAATAATAGACTTCTGAATTTTAGAATTTAAAATAAATAGTCCCTCGAGGTTTCACAGCCTCAAAGGAAAATTTCGATCACAAATGATTACTAAAAATACAACTATCGCGTTTAGTTTCCTTTGATGCCAGAACTTACCCGTCGCGAAATCTTTCCTTGTTTCAATAAATTTAATGACTTGATTCTAGAAATTCAGTAAACAATTTAATTTTCTTGGTCGATATAGTGCCTGACCAAGCTATTCAGTTATTATTTATAATCTTCGACCTTTAACACACTTTAAAAAAATCTTTCTTGTTTCTACATTTGAGTATAAAAGAATCTTAGAATCAATTAAAAAGTTTTAAGAAACTGTTTAAATAAGAAGAATTATTAGATACCAGGGGATAGCAAACTATAGTTTGCAGAGAAACTATTTTTTATACACTAATGTGAATGGTAGTGAATTGAATATTTGACACAAAAATAAGTTTTTCCTTACCCTGGATTTTTAAAAAACCACAAAAGAATGTTCTATTATTGCCGAAAAATCTATAACAAATTGGATTGAATCAGAAGGAAAAAAGAAAGTAGATCTCTGTGGATTTCGGCCAAAACGTACTCTTTTCCTAGCCACAAAATCGGAAATGCAATTTAAAAAATTCTCCTTCGCAGACCTCAGATATTTAGAAAACCTTTAAGAGGATTCAATTAAAATTACAAAGAATATAGGGAAAAAATCAAATAAATTAGAAACAAATAAAAAATATAAATCAACTTGGGCCACATCCAGAAGCTTCAAACGATACCCCAACGCCATTCTTACTGCAGGTTCAATTTTTCAAAATTGTGCATTGAATTACAAAATTTAAAGATATAAAAAAAAATAACTTTTCTTATTGCACGAATCAGCTACCATTTTCTTTGAAATTAAATTTTTACGTATGCTTGATTCAAATTTCTCTGAATATTAATTTATTGAATTCATAAAATTAAACATCACTCTCTGAGACTTTTACAAAATTAAGAAATTCTGTAGATGATGAGGAAATCTAAATTGCCATCAAAACATGTTAGTCCCTAGTAGTATGAACAAGACGGAGAAAAGAAAGAGTGAGAGATTGGTTAGGTTGATTCTCTCTTTTTCTCCCTCTTTTTTTCTTGTACATTCATTGTACATTTATCTCTAATGAGCCGCAAAAGTGGGTAGTTTCGAAGTCTAATTTAGATTTGTGAACTTTTTGGGTGTTTCTTTTTCAGTACACAAGAAATAAAATACTATTCCGAAGAAAATTAAGAAGAATGAAAATAAAAATCCAAAAACCGATTTCTACGCCCTTGCGGACGAATTTCCGAATAAAAAAACTAACAGTATGAACATAGATTTCAGTGAATCAAATTCTCTGTCCATACAATGTTCCTTGAGCCGATGCTTCAATCGTTCAATTGTCATTTATATATCAAAATTCAATACTTTCACTCACAAATTGAACATTTAAAAATTGGTGCAATGAAAATAATAACGTTCAAATTTGAAATTTAGCACTAAAATTTTAACGATTCAAGGCTTTCTATTTCAAACCCTACAGTTACAAATTTCTTAGTTTGAATTTTTGCATTACAATTGCTTAATTTAAATAAACAGTCAAATATTGGTAAATATTAAAAAATTGTTTCTTTTTAATTTAACATTTTTCAATTGAATGGGTTAAAAATGAAATATTTTAGAGAGAAACAATATTCGAAAAGGATTTGAAATTGAATAAAAGCGTTTAATTATGAATCTATTAATTAGAAATTCTTATATAAGGATTGAAAATAGTTTATGAAATTTCATGAAATTTCAATGGGACATTTACATTCGTTTCGATTCTCGAACTATAGCTCCATTCTAAAAAAATCATTAACTGATTTATATTTACAGTTGATCAACTTAAAATGTTTTTTATCAAAAATTTTAAATTTCAAACGCATTTAATTTTTTATTATTAAAGTCTTCAAAACTGCATTTTTAAACTCTTTGATTCGAAAATGTGCGCTCAAAAATAAAGACATAAAATGAAATATTTTTAAAGTAAAAGATTCTAGAATTACGCATTGTTAACTGAATGATTTCATAACTGAAAAAGTTAAAAACTGAACTCAACATTTTGAAATAGTTGGAATCGAACCTTTTTTAATCTGCATTATATTGTGTAATATAAAATTTATAATATTTTGAGCGAATGGATAGATTTTTCTACAAAAAATTTGTAAAATTCTTGGTAAAAAAAAACAAATTCCCTGTCATCACCCGGTCTTTCCCGGTCTCAAAAAATTCCTGGTCATTTCCCGGTTTTCCGTTCCAGCGGTACCCCTGAACTGTTTCTAATACACGAATTTGAGTGCTCGTAAATTGAATATTTGACGTGAAAATAAGGTTTCCCTAGCCCCAAATATTCAACAAACTACAAAAGGATGCTCTATTATCGTTAAAAATTATATTATAAATGGGATTGGATTACAAGGAAAGAAGAAAGTAGATTTCTGTTGATTTCGGCCAAACAGTACTTTTTCCTAGCCACAATTCGTAAATGCAACTTAAAAATTTCCCGTTTCACCTCGAATACTTTGAAAACTTTAAAAAGACTTTGATGTAAATTACAAAGAATATAAGGAAAAATCTAATAGACTCTAAAAAAACATCACGTGCGTCCCAAACTACGACCCAAGACAGATTTATGTGTAAACATCTTCGGTAAACGTTCACTGAAAATGAAATCTCACATGAAGCAGAAGTCAAAGAGATAACTTTCACTTTTCCAAACACATATGAATATATAGAAGAATACGGTACAAAGTCAAAAGAGTTAGTCGAAATGTAAAATATAAAAAAATATATAAAATATATATAATCACTTCTCCACATACATATCAATATGTAGAAGAATACTGTACGAAATCGAAAGAATAACTGAAGGGCTCTTTTGAGTGAGTGAAGAGAAGCAAGACACACGACACAACGCGTGTGTCAGAGCCTTGAAGGTCTCTCCACAATAGGACCTTATAAATCGACATAGCGTCGACAGAGCGCGCATCACGTTGATGCTGCATTGACGTTGTGGAGATACCTTGCATTACGCTTTCAAGCCATGATTTCACTCGACTCAGGTGCGACTCCCCATATCGAGGTCTAAGATGTTTACACATCAATAAATAAAAATCTGCATCAGTCTTAAACTACATTCAAAATCCTCGAGCATTATCAGACACCCATCCTGACTACAGATTCGATTTTTCTAATGCGAATGCGTGTGTAGAACTTCCATATATATATATATATATATATATATATATTGTGAAGTGCGTATGCCCTAAAAAAGCCTGCATGTAGGCAAACCCGCGAGTCGGGAAAAAATTGCCTCATCAAGTTGCCGCATATAAGGATGTTACGTAAAAAGCAAGCGCGAGTGACTCTCACTATGAGCAAATAGCACATAGTGGGGAGCGAAGCCAAGTCGAACTCGAGAGGCTCACTTGCGTCAATGAGAATGCTAGGTTAGGAACTTGTCGTCAAAGAACAAGGGTGCATTAGGAATAGAAAAGCGAATTGAAACTAATATCGATAGGAGTTGTATTTGAGACAATTAATTAAGGAATCTCAGCGTTGAATTTCAGATTGTTATTAGAAAGTAAGATTATCTTGAATAAACCATTATATTTGTGGAAACAGGTTTTATTCCTTACTTGTTTGCGACCCTATTATGAATCTTTGCCTATATATAAAAAAATCATTTTCTGAAATCACGTACGTTGAGTTTATTAAATTATTAATTTCCCTTATTAACTAAAACTCAACTGTTACTATATATATATATTGTAACCCACGGGTTACACAACATAAAGCCTTTCCATAGGCAAAACACGAAACCTACATGCGAACGCTCTCGGAACGTAGCTTGCATCAGGAGCCAAAGCAAAGGCGCACACTCCGCGATCTCCCACTACAGTGAACATACGAGTAGTGGGAATTTAGAGTGGGATATGCTCCATAAAAACGCAAGCACGAGCCGAGATAGTTCAGTTGGGGTCTTGCGAAGTGAACGCAAGAGTTGGTTTGGAGAGTAACTGGGGAGAAGACAGGAGGATTCATCCTCCGCTCTTGTCTCCTACCTCTCTCCA
>JAUMHM010000048.1:930936-947944 GCA_032362435.1 Melikaiella ostensackeni
GTTTTGCACACGATTGAAACCCGAAACACCTCTTTTCATCATAATGAATCATCGTGAAAGCATTAAATCTATTATGAGAGAAATATTGTTTGTTAAATTAAAATTCGTCACAGATTAGGATTATGAATTAATTATACTAATTTTAAGTTAAATATTTGGGATTAATGCAATTCTATTACTTTTTTCTCCACAATATTTTACTCATTTTTTATTTTCCTCATTCCTTGCCTTTTTGGTTCTATCGACTTTCGGTTTTGACACTTAGACCTCGAAGGCTTCCCTTTGCTACGCAATCATAGTAGATATTGGATTAAATCTCATAATTTTGCTAAGCAAAATCCAGGCAACAGATGCAAGAGCACAAAGAGTGACTCCTCCCCATCCGAAATCCATACTCCAGGAAGTTGTAAAATTTCTTGCCTTGAGAATGCTTCGAGGTACATGTCCACCTATAACTCCATCCTCAGGGCCTTCGAAAACTCGAGTGTTTCGATCTTGAGCCCTTTTACAGTGAATTATCGTCAATGTGAAGAGGGCAAATGTTGCTAAAAAAAAAAGAAAGAAACAATTAGTTTGTTTGATAGGAATCATAAATGAATTTTTTCTTCTCACTAAGTAGATAGTTTTCTATTTTTTTGGAGCAAAATATCGATTCCTTCAAACTTTAATTTAATTAACAGGGTGGCCACTAGACCGGGAAATTAAACAATTTTTAGAAGAAAAATCTATCCAATCACTTAAATATCACAAATTTCATATTACCTTATATAATGCAATTTAAAATAAGATCGATTTAAACTTTTTTTTTTAATGTTCAGGGCTGTCACACAGTCACTGTAGTCACTTTTCTAAGCGAAAAGATCACTCTTGTCACTTTTATTTTAATAAATTAAAACAAAGAATCCTAGGGCTAATCACTTTTGAATTCAGGTCTGTAACTATTTCTGAATTGTCTCGAATTCTTTGGAATATTTTTTTCCTTCTAAAGATTTTGTTCCATTTACTTGAATTGTTTTGAGTTCACCCTGAATTATTTTTAATTCATCTTGAATTCTTCTAAATTCACTCAAATTTCATTGAAAGCAATGGAATATTCCTGATTTTTTGAATTTTTTTCAATTCATTTGAAACTCAACCTGAATTCGTATTAATTTATCCTGATTTTTTTTATTCTTTAGAATTCTCTGAAATTTTTTTTGATTATTTTTTGAATTCTTCTAAATTCACTCAATTTTAGTTGATTCAGTGGATTTTTTCAGTCTTTTTTTTTAATTCACCCTTAAGTCTTTTAAACTCACCTTGAATTTTTAGGCATTACATCAAGTTATTTTTTAATTCCATTGAATTTTTTTAAATTTCATCAAATTCTTTTCATTTCCCTTTAATTAACTCAGATTTTATTTTATTCATTGTTTTTTTTTTTTTAATTTTCTTTTCAATTCACTCAAATTCTGTTAAATTTGTCCTCAATTCTGTTCACTCCCAGTTTATTCAATTCAATTAATATTTTTTTCAATTTTAAAATTTTGTTAATTTCATTTGAATTCAACTCGAATTCTCTTGAATTTTTTTAGTTCACCTTGAATTCTTCTAAATTCACTCAATTCAATGGATTTTTTAAAAGTAATTGTTGGGGATTCACCCTTGTATTTTTTAAACTCAGCTTGAATTCTTAGGCATTTCATGAAATTATTTTTGAATTACCTCGAATTTTTGTAAATTCTCTTGAATTTTTATTATTTTCATCGAATTCTTCTCGTTTCCCTTAAATTATTCTAAATTCAGTCAGATTTTTTTATTAATTGTTTTTTTAATAATTTTTTTTTCAATTCACTTAAATTTTTTTGAATTTGTCCTGAATTCAGATCACTCCCAATTTATTCAGTTCAATGTAAATATTTATTTCAAAATTTTTGTTCAATTCACTCAAATTCTTATGAATTTCATCAGTGTCTTGAATTCATTTGAATTTTTCTAAATTCACTCCAATTTTACTGAAATTAATATCGATTTTTTAATTTTTAAGAATTCATTTGAATTTGCCCTGAACTCTTTTGAATTTAACTTGAATTGTTTTGAATTGATTCTGGATTATTATGAATTTATCCTTAATTCATTGTAATTCATCTGGACTTTGTATAAGTTTCATGGAATTATTTTGAATTGTTTTGAATTCAAAATAAAATTAAGTCACATTATGAATGCACGTTAGTAACTTTTTGGGTTAGAATTTAGTCACTTTTGGTCACATTTTTCGGTTAAAATAGGTCGCTTTTTAAACTTTTTTCAGGTAAATTTTGCTGTGGCAGCCTTGTTAATGATAAGTTCAATTGTTAAGTTTCTCAATTATGAAATCATTCAGTTTACAATGCGTAATTCTAAAATCTTTTACTTCAAAAATTCTGCATTGACTTGAACAATTAAAAATTAAAAGCGTTTGAAATTGAAATTTTTTGATAAAAAACGTTTCAAGTTGATTGTCTATAAATATAAATTAATTAATCATTTTTTCAATTGAATGGTATGTAATTCGAGTATTAAAAATTGAACAATAATTGATTTTACAAGACGATTCTGAATCTGTTCAAAATTAAACCGTTTACTGATTTTAACGTGAAAAATTTAACTGTTCCGATTCGAAAGCCTTATTAGTTAAACAAATGTAAACGTCGAATTGAATCTGTATGAACTATTCTCAATTTTCAAATAATTTCAAATTAATAGATTCATAATTAAATGCTTTTATTCAATTGCAAATACTATTCAAATATTGTTTCAGTCTAAAATATTCCATTTTTAATCCATTCAGTTTGAAACTTTGTAATTAAAAAAAAAAGATTTTTTTTTTTAATATTTAGCAATGTTTGACTGTTTACTTAAAATGAGCAATTATGAATCAAATATTCAAAACTAAACAATTTAAATCTGAATTGTTTGAAATAGATAAGTCTTGGATCGTTAAAATTCCAGAGTGCTAAATTTAAACTTTTAACGTTACAATTTTAATTGTTCCATTTAAAAAGTAATCATTTGTAAGTGAAAGGGTTAATTTTTATACATAAATAACAATTGAACAATTATTAGTTTAAAACAACTTGAAATTAAAATAATTCAATTTCTAATTTAAAGTGTTCAGTTTTTAAAAAAATTAATCATTCAATTTTTAGTATTTTTAACTTAAGATTGCTGAAATTGATATAATTTTGAGCGTTTACAAATTTATTCATTCATTCTGCAATTCAGACCATTGAAAATGATAGCGTGGATTTATATTTTTCAACTAGAAATCTTTGAACTGTTCAGTTTACAACAATTAAACATTTTAAATTCTGCAGTTTAACAGCATTTAATTTTAAATTGTTCACTTGGAAAGCTTTGAAAGCTTCCATTTTATACGTTTGAATTAAAAATTTCTATATAAAAAGTTTTTTAAGCTCTAATTTTAAAACTTAAAAATTCAAAACAGTTTCACTTCGGGTGCTTTAATGTGCAGTTCACTTTTAATTACTTTAAATACAAATTTTTATAGCCTCAAGAGTTCGAATTTTTTAATTTCGCTGACCGTGAAAAATTTTTGCGAGTCGGGAAATGACCCGGCTTTTTTATTTAGAAAGTGAAAATCATGCAGGTCAAGTACGTTCTCTAATTTTGACAACTTGATTGTACCCTCACATTCGAAAATTGATCGTTCGTTTCAATTCATTTTCAGTTTTTTATTCACAGTTTCTTTCCTCATTGGAACTCCTCGTTGGAAGTAAATGAAATCATAAACGTAAACAAACCATAAGCTAATTTATCAAAGGTTATAATAGAAAATTTGTATTCTATATTTTGAGAAGAAATATAAACCACTACCATTGTTAGCGAAATATCAGCGGAATATTTTGCCAAATTAGTAGCAAGTATTGATTTCATCTTGGATGTATTATATCTGTCCTACATTTGTACTCATGTACTTGAACTCAATTCTCGATCGTAGAAACTTTTTATCACTAATTTACAAATTTACTCATCAATATTTTTTAAAAACTATTTTTTCAATTCCAAATTATCTTATAAAAAAAAGCTTTTTTATAAAAAGTTATTAGTTTTATATGAGATTTTCTGCTGAAGCTTTGATTTATTTATAATATTTTCAATTATTAGATCAAAATCAATTTAAAAGTAAATTCAATTTAGAAAAACAACGTACCAGCCAAAAGATACATGACCCCTGTCACAAGAACTGCCGATATTTGATGTCGGCACAATCCAAAAGAACCAACTATCACAGAAGTTCCCAAAATTATCATGCACACTAGTGAACAGGAGATGCTCAAATTTTGCATGCCTGAAATCAAATTCGCAAAAAATACCTCAAGAGTACGAATTATAAAATTATGACATGTAAAATGGTCAATTAATTGTAAAAATAAGAATTTTTTGTGTACCTACTTTAAGCTAATTTAGAATCAGAAATTTATTGGAATTCAAAAGATGTAATTTTCTAATCTAACTTCAAAATCAGAACATTTGATCTACTTTTTAAAAGTTTAATTGCATGTCATACGGTTCTAGTTTAGAACTTGAAATTTCCCCAGTTCTCAGACAAACTTTACGGATTATCAAATACTCTTAGCAAGACTTCGAGAGGTGGACCACTCTCAGTTTGCGTGTACGAGAAATATATTCTCAAAGAATACTTCGGAATACTTGAAAATAAATCGGAATATTTGGGAATATTTTTGAATACAAGGAATACTTGCAATATATGGGAATATGTGGCGGCCATTTATCTGAAAATAAAAATTTGGGTTTTTTACAAAAAATATACGATGTAATTGAGAAAAACTCTACATTTTTTGTCAAAACAGTTGTTTTCCTTTCTGACTGCTAAAGTATGTGTGAGAAGTCACTTGCTTATGAATAAGGACAGTATTTTCTGATGCTGAAAATGCCTGGATTATGCACTGAAAAACTAATTATTATGCGAAATCAGGCGATGAAAAATCAAATTATAATGATGGAAAAATAAATTTTAAAAATGGCATAGGATGCACTTTTCAACTGCAGAGAAGATCAAAATATCAATATTCAAAACAAGAAGGATGTGAGTAGTAAAAATGCAGAAATTAATTAAATCATTTGAGCCGAAAAAAAATTGTGGTATGGCACCCGACAAAAGACAAAAAAAGTGGTTAATCTTTTCTGTTCGGGTTTTAAATTTAAAAATGCATACAATTTTACCTATGGGCTGAAAAAATATAACGTGATTTCAACGCTTTAAAAACGATGAAAATTTGTTCTCCCATAGCAACAAAATAATGACATGTTTTTAATTCCAATTGCAGAAATTTGACATGTACAACTTTTTTTTAAATTTGCAATTAACTAAATTAAGAAAAAAAACACATTTTTACACATTTTCAAAACATTATAACTTGTTCAAAAAATTTGGGTTTTAATTTTTAATTTCTTATAGCTGTTCATTACAAAAAACCTTACTACTTACTTGAATACTTTTAACACTTCAAATTTGAAAGCTTTGAATTTTTTTTCAATTTAAGAAAATTAACTTACGATTTTGCCAAGCAGCTCGCATTTCTTCATGAGCCTCGTCAGGATTTAAGTAATTGATGCACTTTTCTTGAGGAAATCCCACTCTTTCCAAAAGATGAATTTCATCCTCTGGAATAAAAATCATGCATGATAAATAGTTTAAATAACTATTTCAGTTTCCTTTCGTGACGCGTCTGTGAGATATTAGGTCATGAGCGATCATTGCCAGAAATAAACTCGAAAATCGGGTAATAGTAAATCTCCCTTGGGAGAAATCGATCAAAGATAGAGTTCACTAGGTCTAGGTCAAAGTGAAGACATTCTGTGAATTCTCACGGATTTCAACTTTTTAATTTATCCTCTTTTCAAATTTACACTTTATTTTACTATTCTTACTTTTGCTTTTTGGCCATAAAAAGAACTGAAAGTTTAGTTTCAGATTTATTTGAAATACTCTTTATTATTCGAGCGTGTGAATTTCCTATTATTTGACACCATTTTTGAGCAATGCCACTGTTTTCAAAAAAATTCCACTAATGTCACCATTTCTTCGCTTTTCTTTTAAAAATATTTTCGAACTTCTTCGTTGATTGGCTAAAATAACATGCCTAACATCTCAAGTACAGAAATATATACCGGAAAATAGTCCCGAAGGCTAATATACACAGAATTTAATTAGAAATATTTTAAATTCATCTATTCTTTATTTCCTAAGCTTCGGGCTGTACGCTATTTTCAACTGTTTGAAGAAGAATCTATCAAAATTTTATCATTTTAATTTGTGAAACTTAATGGTTGAACATTTTAAATCCGAAAACGTCCGAAATCTAATAGTTTCACATTCAATTATTAAAAAGTGAACAAATTCATATTTGAGTCGTACTGTTTCAAAGTATACTTTACAAATGAAAGCCTTGAATGTCGATATAGTACTTTTAATCGAATATCGTTCAAAAATTAATTATATCAAATTGAAAGGGTTTTTCAAATCAGCAATTTGATTAAATCACATTCAAGAGTATAAGGTATCAAATTGGAAGCGTTCAAAATTTAAAAAGCTTAGAATTGAACAATATTTTAATAATGAAGATAAATAATAAATAAAATCATTCATATTTTATTAATGTCGACAATTTTAAATTTCAAAGTTTTCTGTTTAGAAAAATAGTTCAAATTAAAAATCCTTTCCAATTAATAAGAATTCAAACGAAAAAGATTCGAGTTTGGAAAAGAATGAATTTGAAATTCAATAGTACAGAAAATCGAAGTTCCTTGATTTTGACAGAAGTTAAATTTAAAAAAAGAAGAAGTAGAACTTTGAAATTACTCCAAGGGGCGATGGGGTGAAACTTTTGTCATTTCTTGTTTTCTGAATTCGAAGAAGGAATTTTTTTCTTTTTAACATTTTTATTGAGTTGGATGGGAGAAAAGTTTGGTTTTTCATCTCTTCTGAATTGGAAGTGGCACTTTTTTTGTTTTTAACATTTTTATTCAATTTTAGGGAAGCATTTTTTTCCATTTTTTCTTTGAATTGGATGAGGGACATTTTTCTTTTTAAGATTTTTAACATGTTGGAAGGAAGGAAATTTTGGTTTTAATTCTATTTTAAGTGGAAGAGGAACATTTTTTTTTATTTTTAAGATTTTCATCGAGTTGGAAGGAAAGAAACTTTGGTTGTTAATTCTATTTTTTGATTGGAAGAGGCCTTTTTTTCTTTCTAACATTTTTATTGAGTGGACGAGGGGCAAATTTGGTATTTTTAACATCCAGGTGAAAGGAGGGAACTTTTTTTTCAATTTTATACTGAATTAGAAGACGAACATGTTTTATTTTTAATATTTTTAGTAATGTGAGTTGAAAGGGAGGATTAGTTTTAATTTAGAGCATTGAAAATGGTAGCGTTAATTTATATTTTTTAAGCAGAAATCTTTGAACTGTTCAATTCATACAAGTTAAAAACTATAAATTTTGTAGTTTATTGGCATTTAATTTAAAATTTTATAAATTGAAAGTGTTAAAAGCTTCTATTTTATACGTGTAAATTATTGAGCGTTTAAATAAAAAAAATTTCTGAAGTAAAAATTTTTTAAGCTACAATTTTAGAAGTTTAAAATTCAAAAGAGTTCCACTTTGAGTGCTTTCATTTGCAGTTCACTTTTGATTACTTTAAATGGACAAATTTTCAGTTTTAAGAGTTTCAGTTTTTTAATTTCAATGACAGTGAAAAATTTTTGTGAACCGGGAAATGATCGGGAATTTTTTTCTCGATTAAAACGGCTACCTCGTATAAGCTTCAGATTTTACTAGTTTATTTTTTTAGAAAATTGTATTTTTCCTCTGGTAGTCAGAGTTACCATCAGGGAAGGAAAGCTAGAATCGCTGAATCGAATCACGTTTTCTTGATTTTATTTCCAGGAATAGAATTTGCTCGCTTTCAGAATGCAGGATATTTGATTTTATTTTCAATCCATCCTCTGGAAGTATATTTTTTTTCTGTAACTCAATTTTCATATGAATCTCGTCTTTTGATACGAGTTCCTTAATTAACGCAAATGAATGCTGCAGGGTACTTTTGCATTTGAAAGTGATTTGTTAAAGGGAACTTTTTCATTAAGAAACGTGCTGAGACAAACTAATTAATAATGATTGAAACATGTCTACGCTTTTGAATTGCTCCTCATCAAATATAGAGTAGAAAACTCGTTGCAGCTTTCCAGAGATAGGAGAAATTAAACTTACAGTGTTTGCTTTTTTTCGACTCTTTGCAACTTCGTATTTAATTAAATCCCAGAATGCAATTCAAACTTGAGTTCTAAATCCTACTTTTAATTACAAAATAGCGTTCGAAATTATATAACTCCAGGATTCAGAGTTCCACACTTTTTTACTTTTTTGATACTTTTTTAGGCAAGGCAATTTTTTGCTACTTTTTACAATATAAAGCTACTTTTTTCAGTAAAGTTAGATAAAAAATTGATCGTACTAACAAGTTTCAGTTTTAAAAAAATAAAAAATGAAAGAAAGGTGTGCCTAAGGAAACAACTCTACCAAAAAAAAGGAAAAAAATCAATCAAAATAGAACAGTCAATGGATTTCTTAAAAAATATCAAAATGAGAAGGCGTAATATATATACGTTCAAATTTTAACTTTCTTCGATTTTCAACAATTTAAAATTCAAGTGTTTAAAATCCAATTTTCTCTAATTTTTAATATTTGAATTTTCAACAGTTGAATATTCTAGAAAAAGCGAATTTTATATTAAAAACAAGTGTTAAAAATTTTATATTAAGATAATTTTACATGAGAATTTAATAAATTAACATTTCGAATCATAAAAGATGGTTGAAAAAGTCGATTTTTTGGAAAAAGGGTCGCCGTTTTTTTCTTGAATTTTCAACAATTAACAATTCAGTTTTTTGGATAAAGATTTATCATTGTAGTTGAAAATTCGTCTTTTTGGATTGAAAATTTAACTATTTTGGTAGAAAATTCATGTATTTGGCTGGAAATTAACTTTTTTGTTGAAAATGTTGAAAATTTACTTTTTTTGTTGAAAATGTTGGAAATTTACTTTTTTGTTGAAAATTCAACTGCTTTGAAGAAAATCCGTCTTTTTGGTTTGAAACTTCAACAATTTGGTTAAAGTTGTTTTTTTTTCCTTGATTGAAAAATTTTTCTTGTTTAAAAATTCAACTCTTGTTAAATTTCTTCTTTTTTGTTTGAAACTTCATACTTTTTGGTAGAAATTTCTTCTAATAATCTTTTTTGGTTAACAATTAATTTGTTTGGTTAAAAGTTAATCTGTTTTGATTGAGGATTCAACAATTTTGTTGAAAATTCATCTTTTTTATTTGAATTTAACCATGTTTGATTTAAAGTTGAAATTTTTTTGGTCGAAAATTCAACTACTTGGTTGCAAGTTGAACTACTTTGTTAAAAAATCATTTTTTCATGGTTGAAAATTAATCTGCTTTATATGAACATTAAACTATTTGGTTGCAAATTCATGCGGTTTGTGGAAAATTCATTTTACTCGTAGAAAATTGATCTTCTTTGTGGAAAGTTCATGTTTTTGCTTGAAAATTTATCTTTTTTAGTTGATAATTTAACTATTTGGTCAAAAATTCGTCTTTCCTGGTAGAAAAATGTTGTATTTACATAATTTTACATAAGACTTGAATAAATAAACATTTGAATTTAGAAGAAAAATGTTTTGAAAAAAGTCTATTTTTGCGAAAACGGATCGTCATTTTCATGTAATGTTTTGGCAAATTGATAATCATTCAATGGACTCTTAGTAGGCAATTTATGAGTTTTAAAAAATCAGTCTTCGGCGCAGCTATTTACATACAGAAATGTATGAAGGAAATTCTTTTAAATGCGTACTTTTTTAGTTTAAAGTATTTTTCACACTAATTTTTTATTTAAAAACCTAATACTTGACTGATTTAAAAAGGCTACTTTTTTAATACTTTTTTTATTTTTGAGGATACTTCTTTCTTCAGAAAGATACTTTTTTGATACTTTTTTTTAGTTTCATAGAGCACTATGAAGCCTGTTAACTTGACTGTAAGAGCAAAAACAACAGGTCCACTTTTATTGTGTTTTAATAAAAAAAAAAAAACCCTATTTATAAAATATTAAGCCCAGTAAGATTCTTCTTTTTTTTCTATTTTGGAAATTACAGAATTTGAAATGGTTAAGTTTCAAATGGTGTGAATTCAAAATTGAGGAAAGATTTTAATTTTTACATTCTTGAATTTAGAAAGCTTTAATTTAAAATTAATTTATTTCTGTCGTCCCAATGATTGTCAAAAAGTATCCTATTTTTTCATGACAAATGGATTGTTCGGCCTGATGAGTTTTTTGATCGAGTTTTAAGAGAAACTTAAAATCATTAGTATTTCTTTTGGGAAAACTAAACATGCGACTTAAGGTACGTGGTCTCTTTGCAATTTAGATCCTAATCATCCGATCGATATCATAGAGTCAAGGTGCGCGGGAAATCCTTCCTGGAATCCTTATTGCTGTTAAAAGGTCACCTACACTTTGATCCTTCAACCTTCCCAAGCCTGACATGAAAACCGTCATTAAGTCAACGCTGAAAGTTTCAGACTTGAATTTATTGAACTGAATTTTAGAAGTGCCGGCAATATTTCAAATTCGGCGCTTGGCACCGACTTCCAAATTTCAATATTAAAAATAAATTGTAGGGCTCGGACTCTTGACACTTTTTTTGAGCGATGCCACCATTTTGCCACTATTTTCCAAAAATGCCACTAATACCGCTATTTTCTCGTTATTGCCCGCTAATAATTTATACAAAAATTAATTTAAAATACTACAGATTTATCTATTCTTTATTATTTTCTATTTTAAGCCTTGGATTGTACGCTATTTTCAACTGTCTGAAGAAAAATCTTCCAAAATTCGACCACCTTAATTTGTAACACTTATTGGTTGAAGATTTTGAAGTAAAAAGTGTCCGAAATCGAATAAGTTCAAATTCGATTATCAAAAAATGAACTTATTTATATTTCAATCGTACTGTTTCAAAGTATTATTTCCAACTGAACGCCTTAATTATTGTCGATGTATTCAAAGTTGAATATCGTTCAAAAATTAATTATATCACATTGAATGAGTTTTCAAATCAGCAATTTGATTTAATCACATTCGAGAGTAAACAAAAATATCAAGTTGGAAACGTTAAAAATTTAAAAAGCTTAGAATTGAACAATTCCAAGCTTAATATTATTTGAATGTAAATTGGAAGCAGTAGAGTTGTAAGGATTATTTTCCCGGAAAAAATAGGCCATGATTTATTGAAATTCAACCATTGTTTAAACATTGGTGAGAAGCGACCGTAAGAAGAAATTCAGTTACAAAAAATATTGTTGAAATAATTATTTTTCGTAAGTTTCGAACTTTTTTCATAAAAAATATTGTTTTTCCTCTCATAAGACATGACTGATAATATAATTTCAATTCTTAAATTCAAAGATACTTTTTTTTCAGAGACCGGATTTTGGGCACGACAACTGCCTTAACTAGATCACGGTGGGTCTCGACTGACTTCAACCCAAAAGGGCTTGATTAGCTCGTTTCTCCTCTGATTATACTTCTGGGTCCCACAATCATGCTGAGCTAAAAAAGAAAAAAATCGCCTGAACCCTTTTTAAGAAAACTCTATTCTTGAGTTTTTAAAAGAGGTCCATCAACATATTTTCATGAAAATAAGTTAAAAGTGGATTTTTCTTTGGCTGAAACCATTTGGTTTATCACCCAAAAAAGCGCTGCAGGAGCTGAATATCTTAGGAGAACTGAAACCCTTCAATATTTTTGAAAAATGGTCAAGAAAATGGGAAAAAATTAGTTTCTTGAAAATTGCTTCGTTCCAGTTCATCCCAAGTTTCAAGTACTAGTACAAGAATTAAAGTGTATGAAATTTCCTGTAAAACGAAAAAAATCGAATGTTCTATCTCCAAAAATGTCGGAGTTATGACCCTCAGAAGTCGATTTTGAGCGAATAATTAAAAAAAAAAATTCTAGGTTTTGTATAACTCATTTCCTTTGCTCTCCTGGTAAAATTTGACACTAAATTAATAAAAAAATGACTCAATTTTGAGTAGATCTAAAAAAAATATTGCTCTAGCCCTAATAGCACCGCAATTATAGCCTTCTGAATATGACCCTCTTTTATAAAATTCTGTGTGGCATCAATTTTTTAAATAAAATTTCTCGTTTTCCAAAAAAAAAACTCATTTCCTGAGCATGTCTCAGCGAGACATGTTTGTTGATATAAGTCATTTTTGTTCTTAATTGATGGAGCTATAATTTCGTCGTTCTGTCAGGCAAATGTAAAACTGTCGAAAAGTTACGCAAGAACATGTTCAACGAAATTCCATAAAATGGGTAATTTTCAGAAGGCCATAATTTCGGTACTATTAGATATGGAGCAATGTGTTTTTTTTTATCTACTCAAACTTGAGTCTCCTTTAATTAATTTCCTGTCAACTTTCACCTGCGATACTCAGGAAATGAGTTGCTTTGGAAAACTAGAAGTTTTTTTTTTTTTTTAATTGATGTTACACAAAATTTTATAAAAAAAAGGGTCACATTTAGAAGGCCATAATTTCGGCACTGTTAGAGTCAGAGCAATGTTTTTTTTAGTTCTACTCAAAATTAAGTCTTCTTTAATTTAGTGGCAATTTTTACCAGAGATGCATAGAAAATGAGTTATTTCACAAGAACTAGAATTTTTATTTTTTTTGTTTGAATTATTCGCTCAAAATCGACTTCTGAGGGCCATAACTCCAAAACGTTTAGAGATAGAACTTTCAACTTTTTTTGTCTTGCAGGAAATTTCATACACTTTTATTCTTGTACATGTACTTGGGACTTGGGATGAACTGGAAAGAAGCAATTTTCAAAAAACTAATTTTTTCACCATTTTTCAAAAATATTGAAGCTTTTCAGTTCTCGTAAGATATTGAGCTCCTGCAGCACACTTTTGGATGATAAACTGAATGGTTAAGGCCAATGAAATTCTACTTTTAACCCCAGAAGTATAATCAGAAGAAAACCGAGATATGCAAACCCTTTTAGGTTGAAGACTGTCGAAGTCCACCGTGAGATTAAAAATAATAAATTTATCAATCTTAAAACAAGACCATTTTTATTAACTCACCAGTAAGAGATACACACAAAGTCCAAATTCCTCCATGCATTGGCACTAAGAATGCAGGTTTTTTTTTAAAATGGTGAGAAAAACTTCCATGACCGGGAAGTGATTCAAGCATGGCCACTTTGCCATCTAAAAGCCACGTGGGGCTGATGTTGGCTTGAGTTAATGCTTCTCTATTCCATCCAACTTCTTCCCAATGATCAGACATAATCGCAGCACATAGCATCCCACTTGCTATTAATTTAAATTTAGTTATTTATTACATTCTCATTTTTTCCTTCGAATTCTACCTTTTAATTAATTTAACATTTTTAAATTGTTTATTTCATTTGTTTACCTGCAAGCGTAAGGGTGAGAGTGCAGAAGAGAAAAATGAGACGTGGGGCAGGACCCCTGGGTACACGAGAAGGCTCCATCCCTGGTCGTGCCCAGGCGCCCACTAAAAAATTCACCTGTTTGGATTTTACTTCTCAGGACGAGTTTCAAATCTGTACTAACTCCGCGACAGTTCGCCGCCCCTTATTGGTACCAGGACGCCCTCTGCGTTGCGTTGTTTTAGAATCGATGGAAATATCCCCACTACATTCTACAACCACCCCTTGGATGCTGGACTCAGAAAAAAAAACAGTTTTCTTAAACCATAAAAACTGTTTTCTTGGATATACACAATGCTGCCACACAGTCACTTAAGTCACTTTTAGTCACTTTTTTTTCTCAAATAACTTTTTAGTCACTTTTCTAAGATAAAGTCACTATTGTTCTTTTTTTTAAACTAACAGATCACTTTAGCCACTTTTCTTCTAATAAATTAAAACAGAGAACCCAAGGGCTAACCACTATTAAATTCAGGTCTATACCTATTTCTGCATTTTATTGAATTATTTGAATTTACTGTGAATTCTTTGAAATTTTTTTGGATTCGAAAAATTTTGTTCCATTCACTTGATTTATTTTTAATTCATCTTGAATTCGTATGAATTTCGTCGACTCCTCTAGAATTCCCTTGAATTCTTATAAATTCACTCAAATTTTACTAAAATCAATGGAATAATTTGGATTCCTTTTCAATTGATTTGGAATTCACCCTGGATTCTTATTAATTTGTCCTAAATTCTTTTGAATTGTTTTCAGTTCACGTAAATTTTTTTAAAATTCACCTAGAGTTTTCATGAAATTTTTCTCATTTTCTTTAAATTACCCTAAATACACTAATTCTGTTCACTCCCATTCATCTGAATTTAATGGATTTTTTTCATTTTAAAAAATTTGTTCCATTCACTTGAATTATTCTAAACCCACCCTGAATTCTTTAAAAATAATCTTGAATTATTATGAATGTTATCTAATTCTCTGGAATTTCCTTGAATTCTTCTAAATTCACTCAAATTTTACTGAAATCAATGGAATATTTTAGATTATTTTTGAATTAATTTGGAACTCACCGTGTATGCTTATTAATTTGTCCCGAATTTTTTTGAAATATTTGGAATTATCTTGATTTTTTTTCATTCTAGCAGATTATTTTGAATTCACATGAATGATTCTAAATTCACTTTATTATACTTAATTCAATGGATTTTTTATTTTCCTTTTTTTTAAAAACTTTAAGTTTTTTAAACTCGCCTTAAACTCTTAAGCCTTTCATCAAATTTTTTTTAATTTCCTTGAACTCTTCTAAATTCACTTCTGATTTAATGAATTCAATGAATTTTTTAAATAGTTTTAAATTGGTTTTCAGTTCACTTGAATTTTTATGAATTTCATCGAATTCTTCTCATTTTCCTTAAATTTCTCCAAATTCGCTAATTCTTTTCACTCCCATTTATCTGAATTCAGTCTAATTTCTTGAATTTTAAAAAATTTGTTCCATTCACTTGAATTATTCTAAATACTCGCTGAATTGTTTCTTATTTAATCTTGAATTCTTATGAATTTCATCGAATTCTGTAGAATTTCCTTGAATTCTTCTAAATTGGTTCTAATTTTACTGAAATCAATGTATTATTTTTTTCAATTAATTGGAATTTACCCAGAATTCTTATTAATTTATCCTGAAGTCTTTTACATTCTTTAGAATTCCCTTTAAGTTTTGTAAATTCAATTAAATTGTAATTGTTTCAATTAAATTTTTAATAATTCTGAATTATTTTCAGTTCACTTGATTTTTTAAAAAATTCAGCTAGAATTTTTATAAATTTCTCCGAATTCTTCTCATTTTCCTTAAATTCCTCTAAATTTACGAATTCTATTCACTCTCATTTATCTGAATTCAATGGATTTTTCTTAATTTTAAAAAATTTGTTCCATTTACTCGAATTATTCTAAAGCCTCCCTGAATTCTTTTTAATCTTGAATTTTTATAAATTTCATCGAATTCTCTGGAATTACCTCGAATTCTTCTAAATTCGTTCTAACTTCATTGAAATCTATGGAATATTTTGTTTTTTTTTCAATTTATTTGGAATTCATCCAAAATTCTTATTCATTTATCCTGAATTCTCTTAAATTCTTTCGAATTCCCTTGAATTTTTACAAATTCACTCCAAATTTAATGAATTTTAAAAATATTTTTCAATTGTTTTCAGTTCACTTGAATTTTTAAAAAATTCGCTTTAAATTTTGATCAATTTCATTGAATTCTCATTATTTCCTTGAATTACTCTGAACTCACTCGAATCTTATTTAATTCATTGGTTTTTATTTTATTATTTTGAAAATTTTTGGTGATCGAATTTGCTTTAGGGTCCAATGATTGAATACAATTTAAATTGCTTCAGACGTTTCGGCACACGATAGTGGCCCTCTTCAGTGAATTTTATTTCTTAAATGATTTATAGGAAATTTGTCGTCATAGTTGATGTTATCAAGGGCACGATATACTGAAATATAATCCCCCCTATACAACATTGAATTTTATGATAGTCAAGTATCAAAGTTTTAAAAAATTAGGTCACAACCGAGTTCGGCGAAATAAAATGGAATGATCCTTGAATCAACCAAATGCTCCATCTATCAAAAATTTGGGTAAAACGACCAAAAATTTGGTTGGTTCAACGAAATATTTTTTGTCCATATAATAACCATATTGTATAGTTGAACCAACAAAAAATTTTTTAATTCAACCAAATCGTTGTATGAGTGTGCGAATATCGCGAAAAAGGTTATACATACACATTTTTCGAATATGTATGTATTTTAATATAATTAATTCTTTAATTAATTAATTTAATTTAAATATAAGTAATTCCTAGAATCCAAGGATGTGTCTTGTCTTTTTCATATTTATTACTCCTTAAAGCGGAAACCACTTGCTGTTTTTCATTTTCCACTCGTTTTCTGTTTTGATAGAAAAATAGATGAAACTTTTATGAAAGCCACTGAATGTGGAAATCGGGAATTTATTTTCTGATCGGGAGTTCTTAAAATCCTTATACTTACTACATTCAAAATCAAATAGTCTAATTGCTGCAAGACCTGGAAGATCTGGTAAAGTCATGGAATTGTGATAAAGTTCTGAAATTTTTTAATTTTATTTATTTTATGTTAATTTTAATTAATTTCAATTAACACCTTTTTACGGGACTTTGTGAAATATTTTGAAATCTTTGGGAAATCTTTAAAAATTTGGCACTGTCTAGTATCATAGAATTGTCTGTAAGACTAACCGATCAAGTTTAGCACTATGGCTAAGTATTACGGATACTATCCCTAGGCGAGCTGGAAATGGGTTCATCTTGCGGAAAGTTCCGTAGTAGGAGACAGTTCGTAAAAAATCTTTGAAA
>JAUMHM010000048.1:956176-985395 GCA_032362435.1 Melikaiella ostensackeni
AAGCAATTTAAATTGTATTCAATTATTGGACCCTAAAGCCAATTCGATCACCAAAAATTCCAAAATAATTTTATAATAATATTAATGAGAATTGTTTAGAATTCAGTAATTGCTGAAAAGCCTTTGCATTAATTAATAATTTTGTAAAAAAATTTTGGTGAATTAGTTTGCGATAAGCAGAATGTTTTAAAACTGAATTTAATTGACTGGATTGTTTTGCAAAAGTAGACCTGGATGTTTGGTTTAAAATTCAAATGGTACACAGTTCTACAAATTCTGATTTAAAGCATTAATATTTGAATATTTAAATTGAAAAAGTTGAAAATTGAATCATTTTAGATTAAAAATGTATACATGAAACAATTTCAATCCGCTCAGCCTTGATTGGCCTTCCTGTTTTATAAAATATTTCGAAAAATGCAAAAGAAATATTGCAGATTTGCTCTTAGACGTATTCCTTGTACGATTTTGACTAGTAAATTCCTAACCTAAATTCATTTTTTATCGTTCAAGATTAAAAAACAATTTCACTTTCTTAGTCGGGGTTTAAGGATAAACTTCTTTGCTGCGTATAAAGCGGATTACTTTTAGATGGTGCACGATATTCTCTCCATGCGGATCTTTATTGCGTCCAGGAAAGGCATAAATCTTTACTGGATCCATTGCAAAGATGAGATTACACAGGCGGCTAAAGCATGAAGTCTAGCATCTTCCACTAGGGAAAATATTTACTCAAGTCTTTCATTTTTAAGAGAACGGGTTATGAAATATAAAAGCCCTAAGTTTTTTTAGTCTTGTTGATTGAAAGAAATGAAAGAATTAGAATTTTTACTTTGGTGCAGGGAATTTTCTACAATAATTATAGTTCTGAGATAGAATTATAAAAAAATTATAATTATAGAAAAGAATTATAATTTGACTTGGAACAAGAAATTTTTTACATGGAACGGGAACTTTTGAAAATAAATTTAATTCTGATGTAGAAGAAGGGGATTTGAAAAAATCCCTGTTCCAAGTCAGAGTTTCTCACAATTCGAAACTTCCCTCTTCCAAATTTCGGAAAATGGGAGTTACAATATTTCTGAATTATAATAGAAAATTTTGTAAATAAATATAATTCTGACTGGGAACAGGGAATTTTAGGAAATAAATGTAATTGTGACTTGGAACAGGGGATTTCATAAAGAATTATATTTTTTACTTTGAGACCGGCAATTTCCACAGAAAATTAGAATTTTTCTCTGGGACAGGGAATTTTCTAAAAGAATTATAATTCTGAGATACAACTGGGAATTTTCGTAAAGAATTATAATTTTGACTTTAGGGCAGGGAGTTTCTGTAAAGAATTATAGTTTGACCTGGAACAGGAAATTTTTGACATGGGACGAGAATTTAAACAACAAATTTCGCTCTGATTTAGATGGAGTTTAAAAAAATCCCTGTTCCAAATCGGAATTCGTAACAATTTGAAACTTCCCTCTTCCAAATTTGAGAACAAAGGAGTTACTATATTTCTGAATCATAATGGAAAATATTGTAAATAAATATTATTCTGACTTGGAATAGAGAATTTTTGGAAATAAATGCAATTGTGTCTTGAAACAGGAAATTTTCGTAAAGAATTATTATTTGATTTTGAACAAACAATTTTTGACGTGGAACGGAAATTTTGGAAAATAATTTTAATTCTGATTTAGAAGACGGGAATTTAAAAAAAAATCCCTGTTTAAATTCTGAATTATGATTCTCTTACGAAAATCTCTGTTCCAAATCAGAATTGTAATTCTTTTGACCAAAAATTATCTGATGTTCCAACTCAAAGTTTTATTCTTTTCCAAAATTCCCTGTTCCAAATCAGAAATCTTTGAAATCGTTTTAAATGTTTAGAAATCTCTTGAACCCTTTAAAAATCGTTTGAAATCATTCTTATCTTTCGCACTCTTTTATATTCACCGAGAAAAATTAACAATTGACCGGGAGAAAACCGGGAAATGACTGCAGTCTGTCTACCTAACTGGGAAAACCGGGAAATGACTGGGAATTTTCCTCACCGGGAAAAACCCAGGAAATGACCAGGAATTTGATTCAGTGATCTGGAAATCTTTTAAATATTTTTTAATGTTTAGAAATCTCTTGAAATCTTTAAAGATCGTTTGAAATTGACCGGGAAAAATTAACGATTGACTAGGAGAAAACCGGGAGATGACCGCGAATTTAAAATCATCCGTCGGGTAGACACCCCGGTTTAACTTTTCTCTTCATGCAAATATGTGTACCTATTTATTGTAATTTACGTACTTTCTGGAGTCCCCTAAAAGTTCTCTATTTTTCTATTTCAAGTCCCCTATTTCCCCTAAAATATTCTTTGGGATCACTGTGAAGCCTGTAATGTTATTCCCCTGAAGAGATCATATCTAATTCAAAGTGGCTAAATTTGAAAACGTTTTTATACTTGAACATTTTGAATTGTAATCTAATTTTTAAAACTATTTTTTTCTTGCAGATGGCTGATGTACTCGAAGTCGGTCCTCTCACCGATGCAGCAGCAGCAGTTGCCCTGGGAAAACGTCACCTCTTGGTGCGCGACTACAACAGCGCTGTGGACACATTGATACAAGCTTGTGAACTCCTGGTACAGAAACATGGGGATGGTGCTGATGAATTAGCAGAACCTTATTTGCTCTATGGTCGCGCCCTTCTTAATCTAGCTAGAGAAGAGAGTAATGTCCTGGGTAGTGCAGTTCCATGTGAAAAGGATTCCGATGAAGAAGCTGAAGTTGAGGGTGAAGACGAAGAGGAAGGTGGAGGTGAAGAAGAGATGGATGTGACGGAAGATAAAAGTGTATTATCTAAAAAAGGAGATGCTTCTGAAACCTCTGAGAAAAAAGAAGACGACAGTAGTGGAGAAAAGAAGGAAGAGAATAAAACTGATGAAAAGAAGGGAGAGGAATGGAAAACCGGAGGAATTTCTGATGAGGCACCGAAAATAGAAGACAAGAAAGCTGAGGAAAAGAAACCTACAGAGTCCAAGAAGGAAGAGAAAAATGGAGAGAATAATGCGACTGATGATACAAAGTCTGTCAATAAGGAAACTGAAGTTTCGAAGGACGAAGCCACCCCTGGATCAAGCAAGATGATGAACGGAGGATCTTCTGCTCATCTGAACGGAGATATGAAGGAAAATGGAGAAGAGGATGAGGAAGTTCCTGATGATGAAGATGCTGATAATTTGGAGGCAAGATTATTTTTTTATCTATTTTTTATTCCCCCCATAGTCGTAGGCGCGATTTTTTTAGAGACTTTCACGACTTTATTTTCGAATTATTGTATTGTATTGCAATTATTTTTCAACCTAATGGCCAAGAAAAATTTGTCTACGTAATGTACAGGATCTCTAATGTAGACCTACTCATACTGCCATCACTCAGCATTTGTATCACCTCTCCTTCTCTTTCCTTTGCGAACACACCGCTGTCTTAGAGAACTCACCCACCACTTCCTAACACATTTTTACCATTTCATTTTCTTTCTTTTAACCCTACACTCCCTCACACATTTTTACCATCTCCTTCTCTTTCCTACTTTTTCATTTGTTTTACTTGATCCCCCTACACACGCTTACTTTCTTTACCTCCATTTTACATCCTTCTACGAGAAACTAACAATTTTTCACTTTCCGCTTGTAATCTCTATCGTACGCTTACTTTTCCTACTGACACCAAACTATTTACAACTTATTTACCTACCACTTCCAAACACAACTTTTTCTGAATCCTGCTTGCGGCTTGCCTTTTTCACGTTTTTCTTAACCACATTTCACTTCACCCTCCATCTCTCTTCCTTACCAAGAACCTATTTTTAATCTAGTTTTACTTGTCGAACCTTCTTATGCTCTACTTTTTCCTTACCTAGGACCTTTCCTTACCTTCTACTTTTTCTTTACCTACTATAAAAGATTTCAAAGATTTCACAAAAATTTCAAAGATTTCATAAATATTTTAAAGATTTCACAAGGTTTCAAAGATCTCAAGAGATTTTAAGAGATTTCAAAGCATTCACAGACTTCAAAGATCTTAAGAGATTTCAAAATATTCCATAAAGATTTTCAAGATTTCAAAAGATATCAAATATTTCACGAAGATTTTAATATATATCACAGAGATTCGAAAGATTTTTCAAAGGTTTCGTAATTATTTTAAAGATTTCGCAGAAATTTCAAAGATTTCAAGGTCTCAAGAGATTTAAAAAGATTTAAAGCATATAAAGCTTTCACAAAGGCGTCTCAAAGATTTCAAACGTTTGAAGATTTCACAAAGATATTTCAAAGATTTCTTAAAGATTTTAAGGATTTTTCAAAGATTTCACAAATTTTTTCACAAATATTTCAAAGATTGCAAAAGATTTCGCAAAAATTTCAAAGATTTCAAAAGGTTTTAAAGATTTCAAAATATTTCGAACGATTATTTCACTAGGATTCTAAAAGATATCGCAAAGATTTCAAAGCGTTCATAGTTTTCAAAGATTTTACAAAAATTTCAAAGATCTTATAACATTTCAAACCCATAAAGATTTCAGAAAGGTATTTAAAAAATGTCAAACATTTAAAGATTTCACAAAGATATTTCAAAGGTTTCAGAATCATTTCAAAGATTTTGCAAAAATTTGAAAGCTTTCAAAATATTTCAAACTATTTCACAAAAATTTCAAAAGATATCGCAAAAATTTCAAAGCATTCACAGATTCAAAAGATTTCAGAAGATTTCAAAGATATTTCAAAGATTTTTATGATTTCAAAAGATATTAGAGATTTCACAAATATTCTAAAGATGTCGCAATAATTTCAAAGATTTCAAAAGTGGAAAAGTTGCTAAGAAAAGGCGCTACGTGAGTTAGAGGGGCACTTTCTGCAGTTTAAGAGATACCCATATGATATAAAAAGTTTTTAATAATAAATGGAATCTCCTTTTCTCGTAAAATTCCCTTTTTTACCTAAAATTGAATTAATTAAACGTGGAAAAGTCATGGAATTTTTACAAATCGACTAGAATTTTTTAGTCGCATCTGTTTCGGTCTTAATAATTATTTCAGTACTTCACCGCGAATTTGAAATTTGCGAAGTGATACCAAAGGGTTGATCAATCTTGAAATCTGGTGAAATCTTTGTGAAATCATTTGATATCTTTTGAAGTCTTTAAAATCTATTCAAATCTTTTGGAATCATTTGGAATTTGGGAAACCTTTGGATTCTTTGTGAAATCTTTGGAATCTTCTGAAATCTTTTGAAATGTTAGTGAAATCTTTGTATATTTCTTTAAAATCTTGAAAATTTTGGTGAATTCCTTTAAAATCTTTGAAATATTTCTGCAATCTTTTTGCATTTCTTTGAAATCTTTGTGAATTTCTTCAAAATCTTTTAAATCTCTTTTAATCTTTTTTTTAAAAGTAAACCTAGAAGTTTTTCAAAATTTTGAAACCGGACTTTTGTAGCAACTCAGTTATTGTAAAGTGTAATAAAATATCGATCGGAGTTAAATAATTTAAATTGATTTATAGGTTGCCTGGGAAGTTCTGGAATTGGCAAAGTTGGTGCTGTTGAAGCGAGGACCATCAGGATGGCAATTGTTGGCAGAGGCTCACAAACTCTTGGGCGAAGTAGCAATGGAAGGTGGAAATGCGAGTGGCGCCGTAACGGACTTCCACGCCTGCTTAGACCTTTTGCAAAAAATCGAACCCTGCAATCCACGTGCAATCGCCGAAATCTATTACCAACTTGGTCTCGCTTACTCTTTCGCAAACGACTTCGACTCCAGCATCGAGCAGTTTAAAGAAGCCGGGTCTCTTCTGGAAGCGAGAATTAAGGAACTTGAGGATATTTCCGAACCACCAAAGTCCGATGATCCATTCTACACCGTTGAGGGAGAAATCAAAGAACTGAAGGAGCTCTTGCCTGAAATCGAGGAGAAAATTTCGGACATGAAAGACGCAAAGCAGGAAGCTTGCAGACTCATCATCGAAGGTATCCGGGAAAAGGCTTCTGCTGGCAGTTGTTCGAATGGCGCGAGTACTAGTACAAGTAACGGTTCCGGTTCCTCTTCTTTTGGTACCTCCTCAGGAACTTCCGGATCTTCATCTTCAACCTCGAAACCTGTTACCGACATTTCCCACCTCATCCGCAAAAAGCGCAAGCCTGACGAAATCCAAGCCGAGGAAGCTTCGCCATGTAAGAAAGTGTCGCCCTAGTAGAGAAATATTTTTCCTCTTAAGTGTTTGTGTATAAAATTTAAAAATTCTTAGTGTAGGTTTCGCATAGTGTTCTCAAGCAAATATTTCATTATTTAGATAATCTTGCCGTTCACAGAGTAGTGCAAGGATTAGTGTAAGGAGTTAACCATAACACTGTTTAAAGGATTTATCTTATTTCAACTAGACATCAGCACTTTTCAGCTGTAAAGTAATTTTTTTGAATATTATTAGAACTAGTGCTGTATGCCTCAACCAATTAATTGTTTAACCTATTCCAAACGAACAAACTGGTTAAATCAGACAAGTTTTAATCAAATAAGTTCAGCTAAAACAAATAAACGATCAAAAGAAATAATCGGTAAAAAAATGTATATCTGAAATGCGAAAGGAATTCAATATTTTACGATCGCGATCATGAAATATCATTTCCGTACTTTAGGTGATTAGTTTTTCAACCGATTTTTTGTTTGTTCATTTGTTTTAGCTAGATTTATTTGATTACCATTGGCTGATTTAACCATTTTTGTTCGCTTGGCATTTGTCAAACGGTTAATTGGTTGAAATACACAGCACTAATTAGAACCTATTGAAAACAGCGTCGTTTTTACTGCTCTGTGGATTCGTCATTAACATAAGTTATGCACTCAGTTCTTCATAAGAAACAACGAGAGACATGAATTTGAAAATATTTTCGTTGTCTCATCGAATTTTAAGTAATTTACGTACATTAACAATATTTTAAGAAACTCGCTAATTAATTTTATAGTTACTTGTAAGCTCTAGCCTTAGTTTTTTTACGTTAAAGTATTTCTGTTTTATTTATTGAACGACAAACTACTTCCATTGGTTTTTAAAACTTGTGAGCACTGTATTATATCCGAAAAATGTAGAAGGTTGTAGTGACTTCTAAGGCTGAATAATAAAACTACAATAAATCGTTTTTTTCTAAACTCGTTATTAGTTCATTCTTACCTACCTTGGTCAACAAATAGAAAATTAACAAAATGCTTCAAGTGAGGATCCAAATCATTTGCGAGCGAGCAATTGAGCGGTTGGGTATAAGAACAGCCTACTTGTATTTTTAGAGATCACTTGTTTTTCATTTTTCTCCGTGAAGTTATATGCAAAATAAATGAAAAACAAGGGACTTCTGAAAATGCAAGTAGGCTGTTCCTGCACCCAACCTCTCAATTATATGCACACTCATCTCGCATAACTGTGCAGGGCTCGGGTCTGGTCAGCACAGTAACGGGGGCTATTAAAATCTAGTTTCAACCGGATTCAAAGCGACGAGTGAGTAAACACTCAGGACCGCGTATATAGTCTCTGAACCCGGCATACGTACAAAAGTATATATCCAGAGAGTCGCGGTATAAAAAACTTCTAACACAGCGCTGACCTTCCGAGTGGAGGCCTTGAAGACTCTGGAACAAGGAATTTTCTAAAATAATTAAAATTTCTACTTGGAATAGTGAATTTTCGAGAAAAATGATAATTTTGAATTGGAACCGGAAACTTTCGAAGCAGTTATATGTAATTTTCACTTAGAAGAGGAAGTTTTACAGAAAAATTGTAATGCTGATTTGGAACAGTGAATTGTGAAGAAAAATTACAATTTAGACTTGGAATGGGGAATTTCGCAAAAGAATTACAATTTTGACTTGGAATAGGGAATTTTCCAAAAAATTGTGGTATTGACTTGGAAGAAGAAATTTTCGAGAAGAATTTTAATGCTGACTTGGAACAGTAAATTTTCCAAAAGAGTTACAATTTTGACTTGGAACGGGAAATTTCCTAAAAGAATTATGGTTCTGAATTGGGTCAGAGAATTCTCGAAAAAAAAATTATAATTCAGATCTGTAATAAGAAATTTTCCAAAAGAATTACAATTTTGACTTCAAACGGAAAATTTCCTAAAATAATTATGATTTCTGAATTAGAATTCTCGAAAAAAAAATTATAATTCAGATCTGGAATAAGAAATTTTACAAATTAATTATAATTCTCGCTTGGAAGAGGAAATTTTCTAAAAGAATGACAATTTTAACTTGGAACGGGGAATTTTCGAAAATAATTATGGTTCTGATTTGGAACAGGAAATTTTCTAGAAAAATTATAATTTTGAGTTGGAGCAGGCATTTCCCGAAGCAATTATATATGTATTTCTCAATTTGATCCGAGAATTTTCGAAAAAAAAATTATAATTCAGATCTGCAACAAGAAACTTTCCAAAAGAATTATAATTCTGACTTGGGAGAGGAAATTTTCTAGAAGAATTATAATGCCAACTTGGAACAATGAATTTTTCAAGAGAATTACAAATTCCACTTGAAACGGGGACTTTTCGAAAAAAAGTAATGATTCTGATTTGGAACAGAAAATTTTTCGAAGCAATTATATGTAATTCTGAACTGAATCAGAGAATTTTCAGAAAAAAGTTGTAATTTAGTTCTGGAACAAAAGAATTATATTTCTGAGTTATACCTATAATTCAGATGTGGAACGAGGAATTCTCCAAAATAATTATAAATTTGACTTGGAACAGTGAATTTTCGAGAAAAATTATAATTTTGAGTAGGAACAGGAATTTTCCAAAGCAATTATATGTCACGGTTAGCCTCGATTAAGTTCAACCCAAAAGTGCTTGCACATCCAGCTTCTCTTTTGTATGCGTTTCGTGGATGCCTCCTGGTTATTTTGAACCAAGGAAGAAAAAAAATCGTACTACGCGTTTTCGAGAAAAACGATTTTGTTTCGTTTCCAAAGATTTAAAATTTCATTTTTATCGAAAATGATGCAAGATATGAATAGTAGTTCATACTTCAAAATGATTCCCCTTCCTGATATCTATAAAGTTATAACCTTACGAGATGTTTATCTTGTATATTCAAAAAAAAAATCAAAATAATATTAAAAATTGTCTAAAATAGTATTCATTTTAACGAAATACAACATTTTATTTGTTAAAACATTTGTTTTTAGTTCATTTGTAGTAACTTCTAAGGTTGAATAATAAAACTACAATGAACTGTTCTTTTTCTAAACTCGTTTTTAGTTTATTCTTGTCTCTCTCGATCAACAAATAGAAAATTAACAAAATGCTTTAAGTTGGGATACAAATTATTTATGTGCAACAAGTTTATACTCGAGTCGAGACTTAAAATTGTAGAAATCAAATCTAATTTCGGACGGATTCTTATAACTAGATAATGCATCAATCACATGTGGACGGATTAAGTTTTGTTCTGAAGCAAACAAAATTAGAGGTAGCGAGGCACTTCGTGCTGTTAAATATTTCTAAAGTAAGCTTAAGTATTCTAGGACTATTAACAATTGAAATTACAATCTATGAGATCAAAAAAAAAAAGAGAAAGATTGATATTGGATTATGTTTATCATTCACTGAGTAATTCCTCAATGCCGTCGTCCTTATCTGAACTGTCTTCTCGTTCGACGTTGATTTTATAACCAAGGGCTTCTAGCAAATTCACGTTGAAATAGTAACTTAAGTTTATTCCAGGCACGAGACGCTTGAGTTCTTCGACAGTTGCTCTCGCTCTGTCGGTTTTTCCAATATCGGCAAAGTGCTGTGTAATAGTCGCAAACAAATCACCGCGGCGAACTGATTGCTCCAAATCAGGACCTTGAGTATCGAGCAGGTGACGAACTTGATTCATAGCCGCTTCGGTATCGCCTCTATCAAATAATCTGAAAATAGTATTTCATTAAAATGGAAATTTAAGAAATTCAGAATAAATCAACACTTCAATCCTTTATCGTCCAACATTCAAATTTAACTGCGAAATCAGGATGTCTACCTGACCGATAAGCCGGGAAAAGGCCGGGAATTTTAGCCAACGAAAAAAAAAACCGGAAGTTTGTTTCAGTAATCGGAATTTTTCATTTGACTGTACTAAAATGAATATTAAAAGAGTTTTGATATTTAATTACTTTCAGTTTGTTTAATCTCGAAACGAAACATGAAAAAGACTTTATTGACGATAATTACAATAACATAAGTGGCGCTATTTAAAAATTTTTTGTTATCTTTTGAAATTTTTAAAGTCTTTGAAATCTTTATATCCGATGTACACTCAAACTCGTAAATTAGTATTTATCTGAAAATTTATAGTAAATTGTATGGCAATTTTTCAAAGGAATTATAATTATGACTTCGAAGAGGAAACTTTCCAAAAGAATTAAAATTCTGAGTTAGGACATGGAAATTTAAAAAAAAATTATGATTCTGTTTTGGAACAGGAAATTTTCCGAAGCAACTGTGTCTAATTCTGAATTGAATCAGAGAATTTACGAGAAAAAAAATGTAATTCAAATCTGGAACATATAATTTTCTAAATTTTGGAGAAGAACTATAATTCTAAAATTCTCTAAAAGAAGACCTCTTAAATTATATTTATTATGATTCTGACTTGGAACAGTGAATTTTTCAAAAGAATTACAATTTTTACTTGGAACGAAGAATTTTCGAAAAGAATTATGATTCCAACTTGGAAGTGGAAATGCTCGAGAAGAATGATAATTTTGAGTTGCTTCAGGGAATTTTCCAAAATAATTAAAATTCTGAGTTATATGTATTTATACTCAAAAAAGATGTATAATAAAGTATACTTCTGACTAGAAACCGTGAATTATCGAGAAAAATTATAACTTGGAATTTCGACTTGGAACAGGGGATTCTGAAAAGATATCTATAATTTTGAATTTGAAGAGGGAATTTTTGGAAAGAATGATAATTTTGAGGTGGTTCAAGGAATTTTCCGAAAGAATTATAATTTCGAGTTATACCTGGATTAAGAAAAAAAGTATAATGAAGTATAATTCTGATTTTGAGAAAAATGATAATTTTGAGTTGGAACAGGAAACTTTCCGCAGTAATTATGTGTAATTCTGAATTAGAACAGAGAATTTATGAAAACAAATTTTAATTTAAATCTGGACCAAGTGATTTTCTAAAAGAATTATTCTAATTCTGATCTGGAAAAGGAAATTTTTGAGAGGAATTATAATTCTAACTTGGAGCATTGAATTTTCAAAAAAGATTACAATTTTGACTTGGAACGAGGAATTTTCGAAAAGAAATATAATTCTGACTTAGAACAGTAAATTTTCCAAAAGAATTAAAATTTTGAGTTAGGACAAGGAAAATTTCAAAAAGTAGGTCTGGTAGACACTGAAAATTCTTGTCAATTAAAAAAAAAACAAGAATCTATCAATCAAATTTGGACAACACACTCTTGAATGTCTCCATTCAAATTAAAAAGTCCAAAAAAAAGGTAGATTTTTGGTAAATTTTTGTACCTTAATGTTTTTTGATTGTGATTTAAAAAAATTAAGAAAGATAAGAGAAAAAAAGGAGAAATGGGATTTGGAGACTGCCTTCTTCTTCTTTCCTCCTTTTTATTTATTTATTTTTTTTTAAATTTGAATGGAGACATTTAAGAGTGTATTGTCCAAACTTGTTCGTTAGATTCTCGTTTTGTTTTCAATTTCTAAGAATTTCGTAGTTAATTAAACTGTAAATTATTTTACAATTTTCAAGTTTTAATCCGTCAGAGTTTGAAGTAATTGAATTGAAATAGGAAATATACTTTACTCACTTCTTAACATCCAAATATCGTTTTATCGTGGACATTCTTCCATTAACGACTTCAATAGCCCTTCTATGCACCTCAGAATCTCTAGGATCGACGACCTTCGCCAGACATTTGCTAGCTTGATTCAAAGCATCCAGCGCCTTATCATAATTCTGAAATTCATCGATCTCCACCTGTGCACAGGCAACATAAAAATTCGCCAACAAATCCATAGCTTTCCCCTTGGAATAAAAATTTATAATATTCCTCAAAACTTCCGGCTGATTCTGCCAATCTAAAGACTGGAGATAATTTCCAGCCATAATATAAATCTCTCTCTGTCTCGAGACTTGCGCAAAAAAGCAGATTTTTTCCGTATCTCCAGATTTCAAAAGTGCCTTCATTGCTCTCAACTTGTTCCCCGCCTGCGTGAATTTTTTCGTAGCAAGGTGATAGTTTCCCTGATAAAAGGCAATTTCTCCTATTCTCTCTAGGGTGGAAATCCTCAATCTCTCTCGTTCTAAATCCTTCTCTGCTTTCTCAACCGTCATCTTCTCGGCCAAATCTTCACTCAAACTAATATTGTGTTCTTGGATAAGTTCCAAAGCCTCTATATATTTTTTTCCAGTTGCTAGAAGATCGACCGCTTTTTCTATCTGCTCATTCTGCACGAAATAATCGGCGCATTTTTGAATTAAAGCCGGATCTGATTCAGCGTTTACATCCATCGTTATAATCTGTAAAGCTTCGTATTGTTGAGTTTTGAAAGCCAGGTCCATGGCTTTCCGAAGCAATCCTGATTTGTGGTAAAGAAGAACTGCCTTGTCTGGTTGATCGTTTTCCTCGTAGTATTTTGCGACGTCTATTTGTGATTGCCGAGGTGCTAACATCGCGAGGGGCCAAAGTTCCTCCGTCATGTCGTGTTCCTATTGATAATTGATAGAGATTTTATATGCAAAAGGGTGTCCTAAAAAATCCCAATGTTCCTTTTCGATTACACACACGTGTAAAAATAAATGCTTTTTTTTTTTATTTAAAAAAAAGTTTAAACCGTAGTTCTGGGACCTTAAAGAGCCCCAAAATGATTAAAACTATCAATTAACGTCAATTTCCGTAAAAATAATAAGTGTTTTTCAGGAAATACAATTGATGAAACCATATGCCGACAAACAAAAAGATTGGCCTAATTTGAAGAAAAGTACTACACCTAAGCGTGAAAAACTACCCCATACAGGGGTTGAAGTACCAAATTGTACTTTTGAAAATTTTATACGAAATTCTTTGGATATTTCAGTACTTAAATATCTTAATACGGAATAGAAATGTGGAAAATGGAAAATATGATATTTTAAAATTTAATCCTTATGAAGGGTAGTTTTTTAAGATCACGGGCAGTATTTTTGGTATAATTGAGTCAAGTTTTTTTTCCTCAGCGTCTGATACCCTCAGTTGTATTTTCTGCCAAATACTTATTACTTTTATGGAGATTAACGTTAATTTATAAAAGTTTTAATCATTTTGGGGGCTGTTTAGGTCCCAGGCCCGCGGTTTAAACTTTTTTTTAAATAAAACAAAATAACACTTTTTTACCAAATGGAACAAGTTCAGGGGTTGCGTGAGAAAAAAAACATTGGGTTTTTTTAGGACATTCTAATATACAGGCCTCGGACTCACGCAACTACTGACACTTTTTGACACTTTTTGAAATAGATGCAACTATTTTGCTGCTATTTTGAAAAAATGAAACTAATACTACTATTTGCTCAAATTTCTCGCTAATGCAACTACTTCTTCACTTTACCTTTAAACATATTTTCAAACTTCTTCGCTAGATTGACTAAAATAACATATCCGCCATCTTAAAAATCGAAATTTTGAAAGATTTTAAGATTTCGATGATTTCAAGAGATTTCAAAGATTTCAAAAACTTTATTCTTAAAGCATTTCAAGGTATTTCTAAAAATTTCGCGACATTCCAAAGATTTCAAAATTTTTAGTTTGAAAACATTTCAAGGATTTCTAAAAATTTCGCGAGATTTCAAAGATTTTAACAGATTCCAAGGGGTTACATGTGATTTCAAAGAATTTCAAAGTCTTTAAAATATTTGAAGAAATTTCAAAGGATATTACAAATTTCAAAATAATTAACAGGATTTCCAGGGATTTGTAGAGATTTTGCCGAAACTACGCGATTTTGTAGGATCTCGAAGAGCTTTAAAGATTTAAGAAATTTCAATAGATTTCAAAGTATTTAAAAGACTTTAGGGTATTTTATAAGATTCCAAGAAATTTCAAGAGATGTTAAGAAGGTATAAATGATATCAAAGGACTTTAAAGATTTCACGGGATTCTAGGAAATTTCAAAGAATTTCGAGAGAACTTTAGGAAGTAAATAAAATGAAATAAAATTTTAAGGGACTTCTAGGGATTACTATGGATTTCATGAGATGTTATGAGGTCTTACAGGATTACAAGGATTTGAACATTTTTAAAGGAATTTTAAATGGTATAAAAGGTTTCAAGATTTTATACGGGATTTCATAAGAATGCTAAAGATTTTACAAGATTTAAGGGATTTTAAAGAATATAGTGTATTTTAAAAGATCCCGAGGAATTTCATGAGATTTCAAAGAATTCCGTAGGATTATAGAATATCTCAAGAGATTAAAAAATTTCTAAAAAATTTTAAATGATGTAAGATTTCAGAAACTTGAAAAGATTTCGAAGAATTAAAGGAATTTTTAGGGTATTTACAAAATATCAAGGGATATCAAGGTATTTTACAGTATTTGAGGAATTCATAGGATTGCAAAAGAAATTAAAAGATTCCATAAGACTATGTATAAGGAATTTCTATAGATTTCAAGAGATTAAAAAAATTGGAGTTTTCCAGGGATTTCAGAGGATTGCACCAGAATTCAAGGGTTTTTAGTAGGTTTTAGTGGATTTCAATGAATTTCCAAGTTTTAAGGGTATTTAAAAGATTACAAGGGATTTCAAGATATTTTAGGGGATTTTATTCGATTTTTGTGGGATTACTAGGGATTTCACACAATTTAAGAAATTTTGATCAACTTCAAGGGATTTCAAAGGATTTTAAAGAGATTAGGGTATCTTAAAAACTCTAATGAATTTAATATATATCAATGGCATTTAAAAGATTTCAAGGCATTCTAACGGATTTCTAGAGAACTTTAGGGATTAAGTGAAATGAAATGAAATTTCAAGGGATTTCTAAGGATTTTTACGGATTTCATAGATTTAAAAGGATATCGCCATATTCAAGAGATTCACAGGATTTCAGAAGAAATTATAAGATTTCAAGGGATTTAAAATGATTTTAGAGTGTATTTCAGAGCTTTTAGGTACTTTAAAAAATTCGAAAGGATTTTACGCGATTTTATGGAAGGTACATATTGTATACCAGATTTCAAAAACAGTAAACCCCTTGATTAAATAGTTTAAAAATTGCATGACACTATTTTGCTGTTTTTCAAAATTTATGCTTCTACTGACACTATTTTGAATTTCTCAAATGAATCCAAGGCCTGGATATAATGAAAGAAAATAATTTTTGAGAATTTGCTCTTAAAATTTAATACTTTACCTTGCAGAGTCTTATTGCATTCGTATAGGCTTTCGCCATGGAATAAAAGTGGACAGCTTGTGTTGCATTATTTTTCGATTCGTAATGAGCAGCCAAATGATAGGCTGAAGCCGCGTGATTGGTTCTCATCACCAGTTCACATGCCTCGTCTTCTCGATTTAAAAAACATAATAATCTCGCCATTGAAAGAGTATCGTGTGCGATTTCATACAATCGTAAAGCACCTTCCATATCGCCTGTGGATTCTGTATACTGGGCGTGCCAATTTTTTACATCTCTGAAAAAAATTGATAACAAAGTTAATTATTCCAAATAAAATTTTTTGGCAAATCCAGGGTTGCTACGGAAGTCTGGTTTGAAAATTCCATGATTTTGCCAGGTTTTCCAGATCTACTTTTGAAAAAAATTCCAGGTCTACTTTATCAAAAAAAAAAAAATTCAAATAATTTAATTTAATTTCAAAATATTCTACTGATAATTATAAATATAAAATTTCCTGAAAGTCTGGAACTATTATAATCATATCGAGGGGTTGACCACTCGACTTTTAAGTGTACACTAGATTTCAAGACTGCAAAGATTTCAAAAGATTTCACAAAGATTTCAAAGATTTAAAAATATTTAAAAATATTTCCCAAAGATTTCAAACATTACAAAAGATTTCAGCAAGATTTGAATGATTCCATAATATTTGGCAAATATCATAAGCAAAATATTTGGCAAATCCAGGGTTGCTACAGCAGTCTGGTTTGAAAATGCCATGATTTATCCAGGTTTTTCATAATAATAATACGGTAATAATAAGGCAATTTATATATGTTTGCAACCCTGGATTTACCAAATATTTGCTTATAATATTTTTCAGATATTATAATAATATATATTTGCCAATGATAATATACTTTCAATAATTCCAAGAGATAAAAAAATATTTGAAAAAGAATCCAAGAGATTTTACAAAGATTTCACACAGATTTTACAGATTTCATAAAGATTTCAAAGATTTCATGATGGTTTCTATACCAGATTTCAAGAGTGATAAACCCCTCCATCATATAATTTATATTAGCCAAAAAATCAATTCGTATGAATTTGGAAATTAAAAGTTCACCATATAGTACTAGAATAATTGTTAAGACTTTGAAATAGGTGCGACTAAAAAAATTCCAGTCACTTTTATAAAATGCCATAACTTTTTCATGTTTTCTAGAACTTTTTCACAATTCTATGACTTTTCCAGGTATTCCAGGTCTTCAGCAACCCTAAAATCCGGAGGATTATATATGTAAATCTCTTACGGGTCTTCGGAAGTATTCAAGTAGGTTTGAAGTTCTCGAGGTTTAAGCAAAAGCATTCTTGGAACCTCAAATCTATGGCAATCAGCTTTCGTGTACATTTCGAAGGCTTCGGTTATTTTCCCTTCCTGTTCGAGTGCTTTGGCGTAATTGTAGTAACTCGTCTTTTCTCGAATTTTGTTTTCGCTCGAAGCTAAGGCAATGGATTCTTTAAATTTGTTACGAGCCTCCAACAAGGATCCGACGAGGTCCAACCTTTTCGCTTCTCGAAAAAGACGTTCTGCATCGTTCTGAAAATGAAATTTAAAATTATGGATTAAATCCAGAAGCGACTGGAATTCACCAACCGGACCGGTAAAATAAAGTCTTGCAAGCAGGCCTTAAATCCGTTCTACGCAATCGTTTTGAAAGTTTTCAAAAGAATTTAAAAAATTTGAACGATTTCCAGGGATTTAATAAAATTTCAACAGATTTCAATAGATTCAAAGGATTTCAACAGCTTTCAAGGGAATTCATAAGATTTCCAAGGATTTTAATTATTTTAAGGAATGTTCAAAGCTTTCACATGTTTTAAGGAATTTAAAAAGATTTGAAGCCAGTTGAAGGAATCTCACAAGAATTAATTAAGGGATTTAATATTGCATATTTCAAAGATTTCAAGGGATTTCAAGAGATTTAAATTTTTTATAGGATTGCAAAGAATGTCCTAATCTTATTCATAAGGATTTTAAACGATTTCGTGGGATTTGAAAGGTTTTAGGGTAATTTTAATGATTCCAACTTCAGAGAATGTCAAAGATTCCAAAGGATTTTTATGGGATTTCAAGTGATTTTTAATTGATTTCAATAGAAATAAAGAATTTGTAAGCATTTTATAATATTTCCAAAAACTGCTAAGAATTTTACAAGAATTAAGGGATTTCGTAGGATTTTAGATTTGTAGAGATTTTTAAATATTTCGGAAGATTTCGGAAGATTTCAAAGGATTTTCAAGATTTCCAAATATGTCAAAGGATTCTTAAGGAATTTCAGTGGACTTCGAGGGATTTTATAAGATTTACGAGGATTTCAGTAATTTTAAGAGACTTTAAAGACTCTCAATAAAGTATTTTAATGAATTTCCCAGGATCTCAAAGCATATCATAGGATTTCAAATATTTTAAGTAATATCATCAGATTTCATGTAAATCAAGGGATTTGATAATATTTTAATGGATTTCAAAGAATTTATTCACAAGGATTGAGGGATTTCAAAGAATTGAACAGATTTTCTATATTTCAAGATATTTCCAAAGATTTTAATGTATTTTAAAAATGTTAGGATATTTTCAAAGATTTCAAGCAATTTTTAATAGATTTACAAAATCCGAAGAGATTTCAAGGGATTTCAAAGGATTTTAAAGATTTTAGGGCATTTTGAAGGATTCCAAGAAATTTTCAAGAGCTTCATAAAATTTCAAGAAATTTCCAAGGATTTTAATAATTCTAAGGGATTTAAAAAAATTACATGCGGTTTTAAAGAATTTCTTAGATTTTCGGAAGTTTTTCAAAGATTTTACACGGCCTATAAGGTTTCAGGACATTCCAAAGGATTTTTAAGGAATTTTAATGGATTTTATAAGATTTTCGAGGATTTCAGTAATTTTGAAGGATTTTAAAGGTTCTTGATAAGGCGCATTTCCCAGGATCTCAAAGAATTTCAAGGAATATAATCAGATTTCAAGGGACTTAGGTATTAATATTGATATCCATTCACGGTAAACACGCGGTAAACATTTTATAATATTAAATGAATTTCAAAGAATTTATTAACAAAAATTGAAGAATTTCAAAGATTTTTAAATATTTCAAGGTATTTCCGAAGATTTAAAAGAATTTGAAAGATTTTAGGATATTTTAAAAGATTCCAAAGAATTTGAAGATATTTTAAGGCATTTCAAAGGATTTCAAAGATTTTACGGTATTCTAATGATTTCAAGGAATTTTCAAGAGCTTTAAAGAATTTGAAAGGACTTCAAAAATTTTTAGAGGATTTAAAATATTTTAGCGTATTTTAGAGGATTCCACGGAATTTTCAAGAGATTAAAAAGAATTCATGGAATTTTCAAGGATTTTGATGATTTGGAGGGATTTTCGGAAGGATTTTATAGGACCTATAAGGTTTTAGCAAGGGACCCGATCGAAACTTTTATTCCACTTCGTTACTACCAGATAAAAAAAATAATTTTGATACAATCATTAATGTAATTTCAGATATTATCTAATTTCTTCCTAATCTAGAGATAGCAGATCGAAGTTTAGTAAAAAAAAAAAAGAATTTTTTTCTATCAGTAATTAAATGGAACGAAAGATTCGGTCGGGTCCCTGAGTTTTAGGATATTTAAAAAGATTCCAAGGGATTTTCAAGAGTTTTTAAATAGATTTCAGGAAATATCATAAGATTTTATGGAATTTCACGGGGTTTTCAGGGAATTTTATTCGATTTCAACGGATTGTGAAGTTTTGAAGTGATTTTAGAATATTTCAAGGGGTATCAAGGAAATTCATACGATTCAAGAGATTTTAATAGGATTTCCAAACCAGTCTGCCCCTGATTAAATGCCATCAAGAGCCAAATTCCTGACTCAGGTGTCATCCTTGTCTAAAACAGATTTTATGAGGGCGGACCGCCAATTGTAAATTCTAGTTTCGGTTCATAATTTTTAAACATTACCTGAATATTAATTTTCCAAAGCAGTAATATGCGCTTTCTCGCCATTTTCGAGAAAATCAACTTTGAAATAACACCACGCCACATGCCATACAGAGTTTGCGAGAAAACATTTCCGATCGTACGATAGCTCAGGCAGAAGCGCTTCGACTTCATAGCCTGAAGCTTGCATATTTGATTCTCGCTGCCTGCACTTTTTTTTTGCTTATTTTTTAATATATTTTCTATTTATTGTGATGTTTATAAATATAATTTTCTTCAATAATCTTCCAAAATAATGCAAATAATAATTTTTATTGCCTTTTACACGGAAAAACTGACTTTTTTTAACTTCATCATATTTTTCGCAAAAAAATTTATTTTCTATAAATGTTATTAATTTTTTTCATAATGTTTACCAATTATATTTAAAATTATAAGTATGAACGAGGTTTTTTAAACGAAAAATTGTTGCAAATTGTTGCATTGAAGTAAATATTTCTTTGATGAGCATGAGCTGAAACTAAAATTTACATTTGGTGGTCTCCCCTTGTTAGCTGAATATAACTTAAATAAAACTGACATGTAGTCCAAGTTCGACAGCTAAGACTCCGACTTTAGCGTCCAGAGTTAAAGAATCGTCCTGCATTGCTTCTCTGAGAGCTCTGGCTCCTCTTGCTTGTTTCATGTGTCCTAAACACAACATCGCCATATCGAGCTGCTTCGTTTTAACACACATTTTGGCCAGACTTTTCCACACAGTCTCGTTTTTAATCGTCTTTATGGCTTTGAAAGCCTCGTCCATATTCGCAATGCTCAAGTAAAAACAAAAGTCCAAAATAGCTTTTTTTGTGCTTGGATCGCAGGTACCCAATTCTTCGAAATCTTTCATCAAGAGGCGAGCGATCTTGCTTTCTGTGCTTAAAGAGAGTTCAGAATTTAGGATAATGATGTGTGGAGATCGAACTCCTAATAAACGACAGTTGTCATCTTTTACGGATCTAACATCCTGGACGACGATTCCGTGATCTGAAGACACAAACAGCGTGACCAATACGACACTCGTAGTTTCCTAGAAAAAACAAGAGTCATTTATTTTCAATTTTGATCCCGGATCCGGTGGGGCTTAACCAACTCTAATTGAAAGGTGCTTGCATATTGCATTTTTGGTTGGTTATGGTATAATAGACAGCATCATTTGAAAATTTGTTTTAAAAATCGAGTTTATCATCATAACTACAACAATTTTTTTATTTTATTCTAGTTCTTCGCTTAAAATTAACTTAAATCTTGAAATTCAGTTTCGCCAACTAAGTTAATCTAAAACATAACTAAAGTTGTCGCGAAAAAAAAATATTTTTTAAATTAAAATTGAAAAATATGCTCTGAACAAGCAATGGAGTTAGTTCATTTTAAAGTTAAAAGATTTTTGCAATAACCCTAAGTTCATGTAAGTCATTCAGTGAACACTCAGCACTTAAATACTATACGAGCTGTCTGTTAATTTAATAGCTGTCATGTTTAAGCGTTTAAAAATTTTTTCCAATTTTAATTTTTTAAAAATAGTTTTATTTATCGACAATTTTAGTTGTTTTAGCTCCACTTATTATATAATACTCGAAAGTAAATTTCCGGATTCACGTTAAATTCAAGCGATACACTGGAATAAAATAAAAAAATTAGTACGCATATTGACAAGCTTGATTTTTTAAAGGAATTTTTGAATGATGCTTATGATACTTTTAGAATTGTACAAAACTATATAATTAAATAAAATATTTTTTTTTTAAATTGACCCAACTTCACCATCAACTTGTGATCTTGTATGCAAGTTCTACATCTCATAATTTTTGAAAAAAATAAATTGACATTTTTCAATGAGGACTCAGGCGATGATTTTAAATTTGATCTGAAAAATTTCATGGGATGCCAGAAAAACATATTCAACCAGAAAATCCCGTGTAAGCACCTTTCAATCAAAGTTGGTTCAACCCCACCGTGCGGGCTCATTAGCAGAACTTACATCAATTTCCTCTAAAGACCTCGACGATTTAGAATCTCTGATTTCTGGTCTTTGAGCTCGACATATTAAAAGTCTCGGGTCGTCTGTGTCCCAACAATGCGCTGTTACCAATCTTCCTTTACATTTTGTAACTCTAAAACATTTTTTATTATTAAATTTCAAAAAATTTTCGTTCTAAAGATCGAAATCTTTCAAAGACAGAATTTAACATAATAAATTCAGTGCTTAGGCTCACTTCAGAGATAAAAAATTGTGTCAATAGTTTTTTTTAATATCTTAAAATTTTCCAAAATTTTAAGAAATTCTTTGAAATCTCATGAATATTCCTCGGAATCTTTTAAAATATACTATATTCTTTAAAATCCCTTAAATCTTTTGAAATCTCATATAACATCTTGAAATCTTTTACATCTTTAAAAATTCCTTTAAAATACTGTACAAATCCATAGAAGTCTAAAAATTTCATTCCATTTCATTTACTCTCTAAAGTTCGGCTTATTTTCCGGTTTCCTCACGGTCAGTTGTTAATTTTTCCCAGTCAATTTAAAAGAGTTCAAAAGATTTGAATGATTTCAAACGATTTTTAAAAAATTCAAGAGATTTCCAAATATTTTAAAAGATTTAAAAGATTTCTAATTTGGATCAGAGATTTTGGAAAAGAATTTTAATTCAGAATTTGACTAATGATTTTTTAAAAATTTCCTTCTTCTAAATCAGAATTAAAATTACTTTACAAAATTACCGTTCTATGTCAAAAATTCTCTGTCAAAATTATATATTTTTAAATGAAATGCCCTGTCCCAAACTCAACATTGTAGTTCTTCACTAAACTTCCCTGTCCCAAAATAAAAATTATAATTCTTCACGGAAATTCTCTGTCCCAAACTAAACATTATATTTCTTTACTGAAATTCCATGTCGCAACCTAGAATTATAAATCTTTTAGAAAATTTCCTGTCTCAAAGTCGAAATTATCATTCTTCACTGAAATCCCCTGTCCCAGCTCAGAATCATAATCATTTTAGAAAATTCACTGTTCCAACTCGGAATTAGAATAATAAAATATATAAAACCACTTTCAATTTCCTTTTTATACATTAGAAAAAAATCCCGGTCACCGAATCAAACTCCCGGTCATTTCCCGGTTTTCCCGGTCAGGTAGACACACTGTAAAAGCTTTGAAGTCATAAACAATCCTTTCGAATTCCTGAAATTAGTTAAAATCCTTTAAAACCCCTTAAAATCTGTTGGAATCTCGTGAAATTTTTAGAAATTCCTTGAAATTTTTTGGAATCTTTGAAATCCTCTGAAATCTTTTGAAATTTCAATTTTTAAGATGGCGGATATTATGTTATTTTAGCCAATCAGCGAGGAATTTCGAAGCTATATTTAAAGGGAAAGTGAAGAAATAGTGGGTTTAGCGGGCAATTTCGAGAAAATGGTAGCATTAGTGTCATCTTTTTCAAAATAGTGGCAAAATAGTGGCCTCGCTCAAAAAAAAAGTGTCAAATAGTGTCAATAGTGGCGTGAGTCCGAGCCCTGAAAATAAAAAATACTTACAGAGCAGAATATTCATCATTGCCATCATCATTATCAGCAAAGTCAAATTCATGCAGCTGATCGCTCTCAATATGCCAGACGTATAAAATCGAACTCGGCATTAAATTCGCCATCGCAACAGTGATCGAAACATATCTACAATCAGCATTACATCTGGCTTCAATAATCTCAGCGAAATCACTGATAGCTTCATAAGTCGCCATGGCTCTAGTGTACAATTTTGCTTCTCGTTTTCCCAAATCCCATATTTTCAAAATCCCATTTAAAGAAGCAACAGTCAGATATTGTCCACTTAATTCCATCGTGATCGGTTCTCCTTCTTCGGGAAGAGTTGAAAGGGACTGGATAATTGTTCCTTCGATGGATCTTAATTGTATGACGACTGGTGTCAAAATTACTAGAGTGCTCTCATATATTAGAATTTTTTCAGTGTCGCAAGCAAAATTTGAGAGGGAGATCGTGTTTAAAATACTGTCCTTGTTTAATTTGTAGAGAGCAACCTGCCTGCCAGAAGAAACGACCACGTAATCTTTATTCACGGCCACAATTTGAACCTGAATCTCAGTTTTGAGGATGTGACTCTGGTCTTCTATCTGAATCAAAATTTGTGTGGGACTGATTTGACTGACACAAATTCCGTCATTGTAAGCTGCACACATTGGTTGCTGATTGAGTATAAAAACGTTTGTGATGCAATTTACGGCTAGGAGAGGACTTCTTAATAATATGGCACCCCAGGCGAGTTGTTTTACTGTCCCATGAATGGTGCAAGATTCGGGACAGGTTGGCCAGCTATTTTCGTTGGACTCTGAAATTTGTTTTCTTTTCCAAAAGTAGATTGTTCCTAGGTTCGTTCCAGCTGCGAGTGTTTCTGTAAAAAAAAATTATAAATTCAAGAAATTTTTATGAAATTCTCAATTCAGGGTGCTTACTCAAATTCTGGAAAAAATTCCCTGACAATTCCAGGTTTTTTCAGGTATTTCCAGATTTTCCCAGGTACAATTATTCTTAATATGGAGCCATTCAAGTTTTAAGTACCGTGAAACGAGGCTAACCGGGACACGTTGGGGAAACCGGGCCACTCATAATTTTATCTTTTTTTTCACTCATAATTTTTATCTTTTTTTATCTCATAATTTGATTTATTTTATCTAAATGAAAATCTAAAGATTTTCGATTGTTTTCTGTACAATAAATATCAAACTTTATTTGAGAGGTTATTTGCTCTAGTTTCGTTATTAAGTTCTGATAAAAATAATATTTATATAAGGCTGTAATTTTCCATATTTCGGTTTAGTCGAGTAAAAAATACTTGCTAAACTTTCTTTGCAAAGTTTTTTTGATATTTATGTCTTCTATCATATTATACATCGTCTTAATAAAAGTGTCTAAAATTTTAAGCAAGTTAAGATACTTTGTGTTGGCTGTAGAATGATTTTTATAAAAACTTTCGAATTTGTAGGGGAAAGCGGGACACGGTCAGAAATGATAACATCCAAATTGAAATCGTCCCGTTTGATTAAATACTCCTATGAGTAGTTGCAAAATGCTATTTACGAAAATATTTCCTAATATCGCCAGGATTATTTTTTGATTCTGTGTCGTTATACTTTAAAATAACGATAGAGGCTTTTAAATTATGATATATTACCACTTGGTATTACAGAATAGATATTTTTGCCTTTTTATCGAAAGTGGACAACTTGCCCCCACACTGAGGGGTGAAGACAGACACACAACATAATCTGAAGCTTCAGTTTCAGGTTAGCCGCGAAAAAGTGAAGTGCAATGTTCACGAAACGTCGGCAAGATTCGTAGTTTTGCACACGATTGAAACCCGAAACACCTCCTTTCCAAAATATTATAGTTTCACTTTTATGTTGCTCAAGGCATTTAGTGCTCTGACACAGGATTTACCCTGCATATCACGGTTTAGGATGTTCAAAATTGAGAAAAATTATTGTTTCACTTTTATATTGCCTAAGGCATTTGACGATCAGACACAGGCTTCACCCTCGACATTGCAGTCTCCGATGCTGACACGTCAAAAAAGTTATAGTTTCACTTGTATGTTGCTCAAGTCATTTAACGCTCTAACACTAGCTTTACCCTCCATATTGCCGTCTCCGATGCTGACATAGCAAAAGAATTATAGTTTTACTTTTATGTTACTCAAGCTTTTTAAGGCTCTGACACAGGATTTACCCTCCATGTCACGGTTTAGGATGTTCAATCATAAGAAAAATTATTGTTTCACTTTTATGTTGCTCAAGGCATTTAACGCTCAAACACAGGCTTGACACTCCAAATTCCAGTCTCCGATGCTGACACATTAAAGAGATTTTAGTTACACTTTCATGTTACTCAAGACATTCAAGGCTCTGACACAGTCTTTTCCCTGCATATCACGGTTTAGGATATTTACACATAAAAAAATTGTAGTTGCAGTTCCATATTACCCAGAGCGTTGAACTGTCTCATACAGGCTTTATTCTCCGTGTTGCAGTCTACGATTTCTACACATGAAAAAAATTATAGTTTCACTTCTATGTTGCTCAAGGCACTTAACGGTTTGACACAGGCTTTACACTCTATATTGCCGTCTCCGAAGCTGACATATCAAAAGAATTATAGTTTCACTGTTATGTTACCCGAGGCATTTAAAGCTCTGAAATAGGCTTTACTTCCTACGTTGCAGTCTTCGATGTTGACACATCAAAAAAATTATAGTTTTATTTTTATGTTGCTCAAGGCATTTAACGCTCTGACCAAGGCTTTACCCTCCGTATTGCAGTCTCCGATGTTTACACATGAAAGAATTATAGTTTCACTTCTATGTTGCTCAAGGCATTTAACGGTCTGACACTGGCTTTCACTTCCATATTGCAGTCTCCGATGTTTACACATCAAAAAAATTATAGTTCCACTTCTACGTTCCTCAAGGCATTTAGCGCTCTGATGCAGGATTTACTCTCCATATTGCAGTGTCTAATGTTTGCAAATAAATGAAATTATAGTTTTACTTCTTTGTTGCTCAAGGCATTTCACGCTCTGACATAGGTTTCACCCTCCATATTGCAGTCTCTAATGCTTAAACAACAAAAAAATTATAGTTTCACTACTATGCTGTTCAAGACATGTAACCTTGTGACACAGGTTTTACCCTTCATATCACGGTTTAGGATGTTTACACATCAAAAGAATTATAGTTTCACTTCTATGCTGCTCAAGGCTTTTAACGCTGTGACACAGGTTTTACCTGCATCATGCAGTCTCTCATACTTACTTATCACAGAAATTATAGTTTCATTCCTATGCTGCTCAAAAAAAAATTATAGTTTTACTTTCATATTGCTCAAGGCATTTAACGCTCTGACACAGGCTTTACCGTCCGTATCACGGCTTAGGATGATCATATACAAAAGAAATTGAAGTTTCATTCTTATGTTACCGAAGGCATTGAACGCATAGACACAGGCTCTACGCTGCATATCGCAGTCTCCAATTCTGACACATCAAAAAATTATAGTTTCACTTTCATGTTACTCAAGGCATTTAATACGCTGACATAGGCTTTACCCTGCATATCACGGTTAAGGATGTTTAAACATAAAAAAAATATTGTTTCACTTCTATGTTGCTCAAGGCATTCAACGCTCAGACACAGACTTTACCCTCCACATTGCAGTCTCCGATGCTGACACATAAAAAACTTATAGTTTCACTTTTATGTTGCTAAAGGCATTTAACGCTCAGACACAGACTTTACTCTATATATTGCAGTTTGTTATGCTTAAACATAAGAGAAATTATAGTTTCACTTTCATGTTACTCAAGGCATTTAACGCTCTGATACAGTATTTACCCTGCATATCACGGTTAAGGATGTTTACACATAAAGAAAACTGTAGTTTCACTTCCTTGTTACCCAAAGCATTTAACGCTCCGACATAGGCTTTACCGTCCATATTTCAGTGTCCGATGTTTACGCATAAAAAAAATTTAAGGTTTCACTTCTATGTTGCTCAAGGCATTCCCACTCTGACAGTCTTCACCCTCCATATTGCAGTCTCCTATGCTCAAACAACAAAAAAATTATAGTTCCACTACTATGCTGTTCGAGGCATTTAACCCTCTGACACCGGTTTATCCTTCATATCACTGTTTAGGATATTTACACATAGGAAAATTAAAGTTTTACTTCTATGCTGTTCGAGGCTCTTAACGCTCTGACACAGGTTTTACTATCCATTATGCCGTCTCCGATGTTATTACATCGAAAAAATTATAGTTTTACTTCTATGACGCTCTAGGCATTCGACGCTCCGACACAGGCATTGCCCTTCATATCACAGCTTAGGATGTTCACACATAAAGGAAATTGTCGTTTCACTTTCATTTTAACCAAAGCATTTAACGCTCTGGTACAGGCTTTACCCTCCATATTGCAGTCTCCGATGGTGACACGTAAACGAAGTATAGTTTCACTTCTATATTGTTCAAGGCATTTGACGCTCTGACACAGGCATTAGCCTCCGTATTGCAGTCTCTTATGCTGACACATAAAAAAAATTATAGTTTGACTTCTATGTTGCTCAAGGCATTTAACGCTTTGACACAGGCTTCACACTCCGTATCATGGCTCAGGATGTTTACACATAGGAAATTGTAGTTTTATTTTTATATTACCCAAGTCATTTGATGCTCTGACACTGGCTTTACCCTTCATATCGCAGTTTTTAAAATGTTTACACGTCAGAAACTCTTCTGGAATCGAAAATTGATTAGCTTTAAGAGTACACTCACGAAATAATTTGTACTCTAATTTAGGCCTATCGTGGCACCAAGCAGTATGTTTTTCTCATTCGGAGAGAAAACACTTCTGCGACCTTCTTAAAAGGCTCTCTCGTGGTAGAAACAAACCCTCTTCACAGATTTAGGGTACGCGTCGTACTTCTCAAAGTTTCATGAACGCGAGTCTCAAGTAGAGTACGCCCTCGCCCAGCTTCTTATGGGGAACGAAAGTCAGTCCACGCTAACCGTAACAAGCAAGTCAAGTCAACGACTTTTTTTTCGCAATGCTTACCCTCTCGCAAAGGACGAGTGCGGTGTAATAATTTGAATAGGCCCACCCGGTCGAGATGTGCCGCTCTTTTTGAAAATGTTCAAGTACCACATAAACTCCCTCAATTCACTTTTTGCTGTCGTTCAAGAGGAGAAGGAATTTAAAAATATTCTTCGATGCACAAGAGGATACTAGAGTTTCAATTTCATCTTTAAGTTGAATCGAAGTGATTGCAGCAAACTGATACTCATTTGATTAAAATGATCCATATTTGTTGTCAAATTAATAATTGACAAGTGCATATTGACATTCGATGCATGTATCTAATGCCAATGTTCACCTTATAGCACCTCATAGCACCTGAGTGGTCATCCACGAATTATGTGAGGTGTTTTTCCGAAATTTTTACCCCCTCCCCATCCTTCAAACCTATAGAAGATACTGTAAGATTTGCTCTGACCCGCCCCACCAAAAAAATTTTAGTAAGATTCTTTAAACTTAGGGAACGAACATACATATAGATTTTGTAGAATGGATGAACGTAGAACCTTATTGAAATTAGTTTTAGAAAAGGAAATAGCCAGTTTTATAATATAATATTTTTGAAGTATTACAAATAAACTTCAATGTTCATTTAAAATACTATTTTTAGTCTTCAAATTATCGAAATTCCTATTTATTTCTCAGCGCAGGCTTCACAGCCTTTCTTCTCTTCTGCACTTTTTCCCTTTTTTTGTTCAAAACTCAAATGCAAACTGAAATAATAGAACCCAGTAAGAAAATCCAACTATTTTTCTTTGAAATTTAATCATTTTTGGTTAAAAAGTCTACTATTATATTTTTTATTGAGAATTCATCTTCCTTCGTCGGAAATTTTATTGTTCGGTTGAAAATTGTATTTATTTGCTAAAACTTCAACAATTTCGTTATGAAGTCATCCCTCTTGTTCGAAAATTCAACTTTTCGGTTTGAAAGTTCATTTCTTTTGGCAGAAATTTCATCATTTGTAGTTAAGCAGGCATCTGTTCGGTCAAAAATTATTCTTCTAGGTTGAACATTTATATTTTTGATGAAAGGAGGTGTTTCGGGTTTCAATCGTGTGCAAAACTACGAATCTTGCCGACGTTTCGTAAACATTGCAGT
>JAUMHM010000048.1:1005458-1022271 GCA_032362435.1 Melikaiella ostensackeni
TGAGCGACCTTTTTTCTGTACCTGCTCTCCTCCGGACGAAAATACTAACCAGTTGTTTCCATAATCCTTCCATTTATCAGTACTTGAAAACCAGGCACCGTCCGCTCGGTATACGTACAAATCTCGCCATGCAATAAAACTTTCTTTCTATTGAAAAGAGCAAAACCTTATGATTTTTTTTCGTCGGCTCAGGGTTCTATATCTAAACTGAGCAAAACGTTCTACTCCTGGTCCCTGGTCAATTCTATTCAATTTCAATATATTCTACTGGTAGAGAACTAATTTGCCCACAATTTCTTATACAATTATTAATCAATGCAAACCCTGGTGCAAATTTTTTTAACGACAAACTACGAAAATCTGCAACAACAAAACGCATTCTTATTTTTTTAAATAATTTTTGTAGAAAATTACGAATTTCTACAAAGATTTATTAATAATTACACCTTTGTGTGAAATTTTAGGAAAATATACGTCTGGAAAAAAGTTGATGTAGTTTTCCACATTTGGTTTTTAGAAAATTACAAATTTCCACAAAACATTATGAATAGTAGGGTGATTCATTTTATGAGGCAAAAAAAAATATTGCGTCACATCTAACCGTACACACTTAATAATTCCCAATTTTTCTTAAATATAATCAAAATATTGAATTTACTTATTTTATTTGATAACTGGTACACCTTATGGCATATATTATCATAGAAAAATGTGAAACAAGAAAGATAAAATAATTATTTTCCTTAAAAATGAGTTTAAAAATTTTCATTGAATTATGTAAAATGATAATAATATAAAAAGTGATAATTCAATATGCATAAGAATTTAATACATGCATTTTTAAGACATTGTGAAAAGAAAAACAACAAAAAATCAATAAAAAAGACAAAACTTCAATAGGGGACCTGTAAATCACATCTGATTTTGAATATTCCAATTTCAATTTTCTACAAAAAAAAAATGAAAATCTACAACCCCATTGTAAAGTATTAGTTTTTCATCATTTTTGATGGATATTTATAGAAACTTATGAATTTCAAATTTACGATTTGCAAAAGCTAATTGTAGTTTTTCCTATTATTTCTTGAAAAATTACAAATTTGAACACACAATTATGAATAAATACAATTCTCTACGAATAAATAGAAAAATTTACGGCTCCAAAATGAAGGTTTAGTTTTTGATAATACTTGATAGGTTTTTGTTGAAAATTACGAATTACTACAAAAAAAAAACAAAAAAAAATGAAAATTTCGAATTTGCAAAAGCTATATTTGTAGTTTTTCATAGTTTTTCTTATATAATTACAAATTTTTATATACAATTATAAATGAATTAACATTTTCAAAGAAAAAATAGAAAAATCTACGACTCTAAAGTGAAGGTTTAGCTTTTCAAAATTTTTAATAGGTATTTGTACAAAATTACGAATTTCTACATACAATCATGAATAAATTACTATTTTATAAAAAAAATGTAAAAATCTACAACTCCAAAATGAAGGTTTAGTTTTTCATAATTATTAATAGGCTTTTGTAGAAAATTACGAATTTCTACATACAATTATGAATAAATTACTATTTTTAAGAAAAAATAGAATAATCTACGACTCCAAAATAAAGGTTTGGTTTTTCATAATTTCTAATAGGTTTTTTTTATTAGAAAATAACGAATTTCTACAAAAAATGACGAATATTTGAAATTTGCCGAAGCTATTTTTGTAAATTTTCATATAGTCTTTCTTATAAAATTATAAATTTCTATATAAAATTATGAATAAAATACTATTTTCTAATAAAAATAGAAAAATCTACGACTCCAAAATGAAGGTTTAAATTTGCATCATCTTTAATAGGTTTTTATAAAAAATTACGAATTTCAACAGTATCAATTTTTGAAAAATTTAAGACAATGCAAATTTAAAAACAGATCATTTTGGGGTTTAAAAAAATTTAGTTGTATTTTGTGAAATAAATTAAATTAAGACATACTACAAAAAATTACACCGAAATCCTTCCTACGAAATAGTTTTTTCGTGGAAATAGATCATAAAAAATCATACATTTTTCTAAGATTTTTTATGATCGGTTTCCACAAAAAAACTATTTTGAGTCGAAAATGCATTAAATTATAATCATATTATCAATCAACATCATTATAATATTATTTTTATTAGTAAAAAAGTCAATTTATATCAACTTTCAAACGTAAAATTCTCCGTTAAGTACTAAAATAATTATTATAAGACTTTGAAGTAGACGCGAATGAAAAAAATAAAATCATTTTTTCAAAATTCCATGATTTTTCCAGATTTTTCAAAACTTTCTCAAAATCTCATGACTTTTCCAGGTCTTTTAGCAATCCTAGATTCTAATGAATGAACATCATTTGATTTATTACTATAAAAAATATATAAAAATCCTGTGAAAATATTTTGTATCGTTTGTATCTAATTATTCACTGCGACCGTTTCAAGTACTTACCTAATGTTAGAATTGAAATGATACTTAATAAAAAAAAAACAAATGGAAATCAAAATCATAAAAAATTATAATTAATAAATTTGAATAAGTTTAAATATTCCCACCTTTAGTCTGCCAGAGTGTACGCATGCAAGAGGTTAGAAATCATTTTTATATACGTTTAGAAATTTATTTAATTATGTCGCCTAGTAATGAGCCTCAGTACAAAAATCAAAAACTAAAAATCTTTCCGTTTCAATTGAAAAAAATGGTAGAAAAAAGGCATAAATTCAAATACGCGCAAATTGAAAATTCTCGTTCTTCTCGTTCCAAAGTCAAATCGACCGTTGGCAAACGTGTTAAGGGCATGTCTAACAGGAGTCACGTGACCAAACTAATGCTCGATTTTAAATCTTCATTTTTGGAACGATTTACTCTTTCTGTAAATGAAATATTGCTCTGAAACTTTAGGAAATGAAAAAGGAAACAGTAGCTTACGTTTGTATACATCATCTGGGTGGAAATTTGTGAAAAAATTTTCTCAAAGAAATTAAAACTGGAGCAACGTCAGAATTTTTTTTTCAGACAACTTATATCCACACGAAATGAGATATCGAGTTGACATTTTCGGAAATGACATGAACGGCACTAAAGAACGGTTTTATGATCCTAATTATTTGCAGTTGAAAAAAAAATTTAATGAAACACTAAATTTGGAGAATTACCCACCGTGCGACGGCCTACATAACGAAGTTCACAATGACAGTAAAGTGACATGTCTCGGGCTGACATGAAGATCCTAATCGATCCTACCCGCAAAAAAACTCGGTTGCAAGAATGGAATGCTGTTTACGGTTTCTACAGCATGGTCGGTAATTCTTCAAATTTAGTTTTTCATTAAATTTTTTTTTCAAGTGTAAATAATAAGGACCATAAAAACGTTCATTAGTGTCGCGTATGTCATTTCCTAGAATTTCAGCTCGATATCACATTTCGTGTGGATATAAGTTGTTTGGAAAAAAAATTCTGACGTTGCTCCAGTTTTAATTTCTTCGAGAAAATTTGTTTGTAAATTTCCACCCAAATGATGTATACAAACGTAAGTTACTGTTTACTCTTGCATTTCCCAAAGTTTCAGAGCAATATTTTATTTACAGAAAAAGTAAATCGTTCCAAAAATGAAGATTAAAAATCGAGCATTAGTTTGGTCACGTGACTCATGTTAGACATGCCCTTAAGACTAGCCCATATAACGTTCTCCGTTTCTGAAATCAAATGCGTCGCGTCGAGCTCCCGGATTTCAAGTCGAAAGAGAAGAATTTTCGACGGTTTTTAGACAAATTCGAGTACACTCTTGTTCTTAATAAGGAGGCGCTTCATATTCTCTTATGATTTCCAAAAATCGAAATGAATTGGTGGCATTGTTTGATTTTGGGTTCCAAGAATAAATTATGGTCTCCGTCATGGCATGTACATACTTTCAATGGACAGATTGTGTCGTGTATTTTTGCCAGAAAAAACTGGCATATTTGGGGTTTAGAGAAACGTTCTTTAAACTCCAAACCTTGGTGCGTGACAATCTTTGAAATATTTTTCCTTGTCTTTTTCTCGGAACTCTATTTTGGGCGCGAAACCCTTCTATGTGTAGAATGCGATTCTCATTTGTGATAATGAAAATTTTCGTCTGTGGATTGTTCTAGAGTTTTGTGGACTTAAATCTTGAGCTGCTGGACGAGGGAATCCGCGATGGCAAGTCACTTTTTAAAGTTCCTTTTGTCGCCAATCATGCCGCCAAATTATTGGTAAAACCGGCACGGTGGCAAGTCATAATTGAAATTGGTATAAATCACATAGTGATCGTGGATTCGCTCTCATTTATATTTTTTAGAGTAAGGGTCATTCCATTTTACTTCAATCGAAGTCGGTTGCGGCCTAATTTTTAAAAATTTTAGTACTTAACTATAATAATTGTCAATGTTTTCGGAACTTATTCGTCACATAAATTTATTAAATTACTATTCAATAGTTTTTTAACTTTTATATAACATGAGCAAAAGTACCTTTAATATGAAATAATGGGTGAAAATTTATTTATGTTTATTATTTTACAGATTTAAACATTAAAGAACAATTTAATGCCATCCAATTATTTTACGACCTTGAAATATTGTAATACTTTACAAATCTTTTTTAAACAGTAAAAAATTAAAATATTCATTAGGTCCTTAAAATTTCCGTAATACTTAAAAAATTTTCATACATTAAAATTATCATACGACTCAACAAACATTTCTCCATTAACGAAAGCATTCCTATTTATGAGAAGTTTCCCCAATTTAAAAACAATTTCCTCTATTCGCGATTTTGGGATATTTTAATTTTTATGATTTGAATCCATCCAACAGCAGAGTGGCTACCAGACGGATGATTTTCAATTCTCGGTCATATCCCGGTTTTCTTCCGGTCAATTTTTTATTTTCTCGGTCTGGTAATTACAATTCTTTTTGAAATTTCCATGTCCCAACTCAGAATTTTAATTGTTTTGGAAAATTCCCTGTTCCATGATAGAATTGTAGTTCTTTTCGGAAATTCCCTGTTCCAAATCAGAATCATAATTCTTTTCAAAAATTCCCCATTCCAAGTTAAAATTGTAATTCTTTTGGAAAATTCCTTGTTCCAAAGCAGAATCAGAATTCTTTCTTAAAATTCGCCGTTCCAAATCAGAATCATAATTTTTTTCGAAAATCCCCTATTCCAAAGCGGATTCATCATTTTTTTTTTCTAAAATTCTCCGTTTCAAGTCAAAATTGTAATTCTTTTAGAAAATTCGCTGTTCTAAGTCAGAATTATAATTCTTATCAAAAATTTCCTTTTCCAAGTCAGAATTATGATTCCTATAGAACATTCCTTGTTCCAGATATGCATTATAATTTTTTTTAAGAATTCTCTGATCTACTTCAAAATTACATACATATAATTGCTTCGGAAAATCTTCTATTCCAACTAAAAATTATAATTTTTCTCGAAAATTCACTGTTTCAAGTCAGAATTATACTCCATCATACTTCTCCTTTTAATCCAGGTATAATAACTCAAAATTATCATTCTTTTCAAAAATTCCCTGTTCAAAGTCAGTTCTATAATAATTTATTTAGAAAATTTTCTTTTTCATATTCAGAATTACAGTTATCTCTTTCAAAATCCCCTATTCTAAATCATAATTACAGTTTCTATATTTTTATTTTAAAACGTAAACCTTCCTATCTTTGAATTAAGTGAAATATATACTTACATTTTCAAATAAATACTAATTTAAGAGTTTAAATGTATACACCGGATTTCAAGACTTTAAACATTTCCAAATATAAAAAACAATTACAAACACCATCATTTATATTATCGTCATTATCGAGAATAAAGTCTTTTTCTTTGTTCGTTTCGTGATCGAACAAACGGCAAGTAACAAAATATGAAAACACTTAATATTCATTTTAGTACAATCGAATGAAAAATCCCAATTACTGAATCAAATTCCCGGTTTTTCACGGTGAACAAAATTCCTGGTCTTTTACGGTTTCCCGGACAGGTAAACACCCTGACTTTGCTAATTTTTTTCAAATAGAGCCTATTTATACCGTGGCAATTTTTGTTACGGTAGCAGAAACTGCTACGCTTAACCGCCAATTAGAAGCATTTTATTTATAACCGACGCTACTGATTGGTTGCCAAGCGTAGCAGTTTCTGCTACCGTAGAAAAAATTTCTGCTGTGTAAATAAGCTCATAGTAAAGAATTAAAATATTCATTAGGTCGTTGAAATTTTCGTTACACTGAAAACTTTTTTCATATATTAAAATTATCATAAGACTCTACAAAAATTGTCCCGTTTATGAAAGCATTCCCATTTATAAGAAGTTTCACTAATTTGAAAACAATTTCCTCCACTCGTAATTTCGAAAGACCTTTATGAGAATTATTTACTACGTCCATCCAACTATTGCCAATCATTTTTCGAAATTTCCTGATTCATCATTTTACTACGATTTGCGGATTCTTTAGAAACCCTGAAATTTATTTCAATTAAAACCTACCATTGCCTTTGCAAAAAGAGAGACTCGTGCAGATTTCCTGAGGAGAAGCGAGGCTTCCCATTGTCGATTCGAGAGGCGATAAAACATAAGTATCTCCGGTATGAAGGTCCCAACATCTGACACCTAATTCCCCAGTCAAAACCGCGAGAGTATTCCCGCCTGCCCAGCAAATTGAAGGACTGCTTCGAGCAATGTCACTTTTTCCACTGAGTTTTACCTTAAAAATAAATCCAAAAATTAATAAACTCTGATATAACGTCTCCACAATAATAAGAGAATTACTGAATTATTTCATTTTTATTTTATCAATATTATAGCCAAGCTGAACGATGAAAAGGGTAAAATTTTATAATTGTACAAAAAAGTCAAAAAACATTTACAAAAAACGGACGTTTTGTTGTTCATGAGTTTTGATTTATTGAAAAATTTGTTTTTATTGCCTTGGAAAAGGGTGTTGAATGAACATCGAAACGTTGGTAGATTTTTGTAAATTTTTTTTTATTGTGATTTTAAAAAAATAATGAAAAAGGACGAGAGAAAAAAGAAGAAAGGCCTTTTGGAGGTTGCATTCTTTTTCTTTCCTCTTTTCTATTTTGTCTTTTTTAATTTGAATGGAGACATTTAAAAGTATGTTGTCCAAATTAGATCGTTGGATTTTTAGTTTTTATAATTTCCAATAATTGCGTAGTTTTTGAATGTTGAACGTTAGAAAAGAATTAAAAATTTGATTTATTTATAATTTAATTTCTTAAATTTTAATTTTGAAAAATTTATTTAGAACTTTCTCGATACTTTTTTGGCCGTTGACTTGGCTACACTGTAAAAAAATGTGACTGAAAAATACATTTCGTTTTGTATTTTTTTTTATGATCTTTGTGGGTATATTACACGTTTATTGAAAATTGACACTGATTTCTAAAGGAAATTTCCCATAACTGTATGAAATTTACAAAAAACGTGTAATCTTTCCACAAAGATCATAAGACATAGAAATACCAGTGATCTTTGTATGAAATTTACATGGACGTATTGGAAATTTATATCAAGAATCAGGGTAATTTTACCGCAAAGATCGATGTAAATTCACAACATCGAGGGAAAATTAAAGAATTTTTTTTTCGTGTAATTTTACACCGTTCCTTGTGTGAACTTTACAACTTTTTTGTAAATTTCCCACAAAGATCACTGGTATTTTTATGTCCTATGATTGTGTGGAAAAATTACATGAAACTTTTTACAGTGTATAATATTCGCCCAAAAATGACAATAATACAATGATTTTATACTAGATAAGGCAAATTTTTATCGGGTCTTAATTTAGGTGAAAAAAATTTTAGTTTTTAAATTACTTTCGTTAATTCTGTAAGCCTTCCACTGACAGGATCCACTTGATAGTGAGCGATATTCAATCCCTCAGTCATTACAACGAGAGAATCCCTAGTTTGGTGATATAATAAGCAGTGTAAATCTGTTCCATCAGCATTTAGTACTTCTGTGCACTGGCCTTGAATATCCACAAAATAAATCACACAATTCGCAGTGCCAATGTAGAAGGCGTGATTATCTTTTTGAGTCGTTACTGCAGTTGGTGCTGCAGTTTTCGGACGCCAAGAACTAAAAAGATCCAATGCCCTTTCATCCCCTGCGACTGCTGCTTTTGCCAGTCCGCTGAGAAAAAATTGATTGAATTATGAAATTGGAAAATACACTTTAATTACAGGCCTCAGACTCACGCCACTATTCACACTTTCTTCAACTTTTTTTAAAGATGCAGATACTTTTTTTTAATATTTAAAAAAAATTGAAATTAATGCTACTATTTTCTCAAATTGCTCGCTAATGCAACTTTTTCACTTTGCCTTTAAACATATTTTCAAACTTCTTCGCTAGATTGGCTAAAATAACATATCCGCCACCTCAAAAATCGAAATTTTCAAAGATTTTAAGGGATTTCAAAGATTTGAAAAAAAATTCACAAGATTTCAAAGATTTCAACAGATTCCAAGAGGGCTCAAAGGATTTTAACTAATTTCAGGGGATTTAAAAGGATTTTGTAGAGCTTTAAATCTTTTATAGTATTTTTAAAGATTCCAAGAAATTGCAAAAGATTTAAAGATTTAAAGAGATCTTAAAAGGGTATCAAAGGATTTCAAGGGATTTCAGGGAAATTCCAAAAATTTCTCAAGAAAACTTTACTAAGTAAATGAAATGGAATGCAATTTTAAAGGACTTCTAGAGATTTCTACGGATTTCGTAGAATTTTATGGGTTCTCAAAGATTTTCAAGGATTTAAACATTTTGAAACGAATTTTAGAAGATATTACAAATTTCAATATGTACGAGAATTCAAAATATGTCTAGGAATTTCACAAGATCGAAGACATTTTTTAAATTTCAAATGATTTTAAAATATTTCGAGGGATTTCATGAGATTTCAAAGAATTTCGTTGGATTTCAGAAAATTTTAAAGGATTTTAAAAAGGTATCTAAGATATCAATGATATTTAAAAGATTTTTAAGGAATTACAACAGATTTCAGGGTTTCTTAAAGGATTTCAACGGATTGTAAAGCTTTTAGGGTATTTTAAAAGATTTGAAAGATTTCACGCGATTTTATGGGAGATGCATATTGTATACCTGACTTGAAAAATAGTGAATCCCACGATTTAATGTTTTAAAAATGGCATGACACTATTTTGCTACTATTTTTCAAAATTTATGCCACTATTCACACTATTTTGAAGTTCACAAATGAGTCCCAGGCCTATAATTATTTCTCACTCACAAGAGGAACCTACACCCTTCGGAATTTCGTTTTGATTCATACTCCTCCCATTGATGGGTCATTACCAAACTTGTATTATCCTTAAGTAATAAGATAAGATTTAATTCTTCTATTGAAATAGACTATTAAATTTATGTCAATCAAGCCAAAAAATTCATTTTTAACCATTTTTTTCATATAAAAAAATTGGTTTTTTCAACCCTTACCACTTTTACCCCAAGAAAAGTTTTTTTTACATAAAATTCTCATTTTTCATTTAATTTGACATTTATATTTTAGTTATTATTATTTTCATATGAAATAAAAATAAAATCCATAAAATAGTATATTTGAATGAAGGAAAATGAGAACTTTCTATCAAAAAAAAAAAAAAAAATTTTCGGAGACGGAAGACAGTGGCATCGCGGTCCATGAAGGGAGTGTGGATTTTTTTAAAGCCGTTTTTCTGAAGAATGGCTGAAAACCGCATTTTATTACTTTAGGATTTTACAAGTTTGGTAATGAACTATTAGTGGGAGGAGTTTGAATCCAAACAAAATTCCGAAGGGTGCAGGTTCCCCTTGTTAGCTTATTAAATTGCTATACCTTAAATCGACAGCGGGTTTCGGGGGAGAAATTTTGAAGGCAATATGAGTGAAAGAATCTTTCAACTCATGGTGAAAAGTCATTAGAAGTTGATTTCTCGAGTCTATTTTCCACCCAACGATAGATCCTCCTGCATCGGCAGACACTAATCTTCCACCGTTTTGACTCCACTGCAAAATCATTATCGGAACTCGATGAGGAGTTACAATCGTATTGAATTCACTCGATCCAGTGTCTCCCGGCCACACCTAAAATCGTAAAGGAAAATTGAATTTAGATTATAGTTTTTCAATTCGAGTTATTCCTGAGGCGACCATCTAATAATTATAATTTTACAACATAATTACAATTTTTCATTTTTCCGGCCTGATAATTATACCTCTCTTTGAACTTTCCATGTCTTTGAAATCTTTGCGAAATCTTTCAAACCTTTGTGAAATTATTGAAATCTTCGTAAAATCATTGAAACATTTTAGTATCTTTGTGAAATCTTAGAAGTCTTTGTGAAATCATGGGAAATCTTTGTGAAATCTTGGTAAAACTATTGAAATCTTCGAGTTCTTTTGAAATTTTTGTGAAATATTTCGGAAATCATTATGATATTGTAATCTTCTGAATTCTTTGAAATCTTTCGGAATCATAAAAATCTTTAAAAACGTTCGATATCTTTGAAATATTTCTGAAATATTTTGGAATCATTGAAATCTTTGTGAAATCTTTTGCAATATTTGAAATCTTTGAAATCTTTTGATATTTGAAATCTATTTCATTTTCCGGTCTGGTAATTATAGGTTCTTTTTAAAATTGCCATGTCTTAACTCAGAATTTAATTTACTATTTTGAAAAATTCCCTGTTCCAAATCAGAATCATAATTCTTTTCAAAAATTCCCCGTTCCAACTCAAAATTGTAATTCTTTTGGAAAAGTATCTATTTCAGATATATATATATATATATATACCCTGTTAACTATCCAATACGAAAATTCAAGGACTCTCATTACAAAAATTACAATTAAAATTGACGAGCCGATCTTGACGATTATCGCTTGTCAGAAGATCTTATTTGAAAGGATAGATTAGTTTCGAATTAATTTGCTTGAAGTTCTGACCATTCAAATCGACGAATTTTTTTATCGATAGCTTTTTTAAAGTAGAAACAGTGCAAAAGTTGTGGTTCTTTACATTAAAAGTGATAAAATTATGAAAGAAACTTATAATACATATTTTTTATGTGTATTGGAAACAATATTTCTAGGTAAAATGAAATTGGGTAAGTATATTTCGTTCATTTAAAACGTTCAGAACTTCAGGTACATTTCGAATTATAGAATTTTCTTCTTTATGTGTTGATTACAAACCCGCATTTCTCCGCTTTCCCACCCAGCTGCTAGCCATTTTCTCTCAGGATGCCAGCCAAGTGCTGTGACCTGGGCGACCGAATGACCAGGAGATTCCACATCTTGAAGAGGTTCTCCTTGATCATCATAAAGAGTTACGAAACCCCCTTTGTCTTGCGAATAAGCAGCAACTGCTAGGAATGGCAAATTCGGATGCCAAGTGGCACAAGTGCTAATCGAGGCGATTTCAGGATTCTGAACTCGGGTGTCAAAATACAGTGTCATTGTTGTTTTCAGCTCAGTTTACTGTAAAAAAGTAACTTTGTTTTACAAAAAATCAAGCTGAAAACTAGAAAACTTTGCTTCCTCATAGTTAGAGATTTTCCAATAACAATAGAAAAAAATGGAGACTTTCAAAATTTTTTAAGCTTATGTTTCTATATTAGCGAAATCTAGTTTTCAGAAACTCCCTATATCAAAAAAGTTTTCCACATATAAACAAAATAAACAATTAAAAAAAATTTGTTATCGTCATTAGTAGGTCATGAATGGCCATGAAAAGATTCGTCAATAGGTCAATCGACGCGTCTCGAAAACTTTAACTAATTACATAAAATACAGTAATATTGTATTCCAAATATTAAAAAAGTTTTCCTCATGTAAACAAAACAAACCATTTTTTGAAAATTTCTAAATCGTCATTAGGAGGTCATGAAAGATCTTAAAAGGTTCGCTGATAGGTCAATCGACGCGCTTCAAAGACGCGAACAAGTACATGAAATACAGTAATGTTGTTTCCTTACATTAAACAAGTTTTCCTCATAAAAACAAAACAAACCATCGTTTGAAAATTTTCAAATCGTCATTAACAGGCCATAAAAGGTTAGCTATAATAGGTCAATCGACGTGTCTCGAAGTCGCAAACAATTCAATCAAATACAGTTATGTTGTATTCCCAATATTAAAAATGTTTTCCTCATATAAACAAAACTAACAATTTTGTTGAAAATTTCTAAACCGTCATTGTTAGGTCACGATAGATTCGCCAGTAGGTCAATAGATGCGCCTCGAAAATGTCTACAAATCTACTATGAAATTTTCATACTACCGCAGAAATGGAAAAAAAATTTACTGATAAATATTTTTTGAAGAAAAATATCAAGAAAAGTGACAAATCGGCAGAAGATCTGACGAATTCTGAATATTCTGACGATTCCTGATGAGTCTGACTATTCCTGACTACACATAAATTCACTTTATATCTCATCAGTCTGAGAATTCCCTATAGCTCAGAGAGCCAGGTAGGCCAGCTAGAAAGGATTCAGAATTAAATGTTTTTTTTTTAAATAAAAAAATTACAGATTTAAAAGTTAGAAATTCAAAATCTGCGTGTTTCAACGATTTCGGAAATCTAAAATTTTTCTCAAAAAGTTTAAAATTAGGATAAATATAATGTATCTCATAAACAGAAAAAGATACGCTAAAACGTTAAAATTTGCATTTTTTAGTTCCTGAAATTGAAATAAATCTATATATGTTAAAAAAGTAAGTTTGAAAATTTACGTCATTACAAATCTCCCTTTATGAGGAAGCAATATTCAAATTTCGAGAAAATTTGAAAAAAAATCCAGACCATTTCTACTACACAAAAGAAAATAGAATTTATCAAATTATAGTTCCTTAGACGCTTACGAAACAAATTTGATTAATATTTGAATATTATTCCGTATTATTTTCTTTATAACGTTTATAACCCCCGGTTTATAACCTCAAATGTCATACTCTTTCTTTTAAAAAATTACCCTATACTCGTAAATGATCGAATTTAAGTCATTGACATTCGGAAAAATGGATTATTTGATCACGAATAAGCACAATATCGACGAAGTAAATTAATAAATAAAGTTTATACCTTTCTATTGAAAGCGTCGAAAATTCAACATAACCTCTTAATTTAACATTTGAAGGACTTTATGCACTTTATCATTGGAAAAACGCACATTAATCATCGTAAATGAATGCAATTACTTTTAATCGTAATATCATCAATCATGTGCAATGAAGGAAATATTGATTTCATGATGTCTCGATGAATTTCTCGTGGGATGATAACATTCGTGAGCGTCGTCGAAAAACCCGATGACCTCATTCTGCTTTACCACTTTTCTTATAAAACTCGAAACCGATATCTGTCAGTTTTACTTCTAAATATTAAAATTACTTGTTTCCACATTTTCATTGATACATTCTTAGTTTTATTTACGATAAAAGGCACGCACTCCGTTTGACGTTTGCTTTATTTGTTTGACTGCTTGTTACTTTTTAAATGGCGCGAAACACCAGCGCCTCTTACAGTAATTTAAAAGTATAATTTTAGTTTTGTTGGAATCAAGTTGGAATATTATCTTCAAATAAAAATTTAAACTTTGTTGAAATAGGATTTTATTTGGAATAAATATGAGAAGTCACTAAATTACAAAAAATTTGGTGTATTCTCCTCGTTCAAGGAGACTGGTCTTTAACTGCGATACTTGGCGTTCTAAATTCGTTATTCTCTAAAAAATATTAAATAATAAATCAATTATTTATTCTTGTATTTTGTTCAAAATGAATTTAACATTTAAGAAAATCTCTTTTTTTTTAAATTTACAAGCTTTAGAAGCACAAGATTATTTTATCTTTTCAAAATGATAATAAATATGAGAAAGTTTATCACTTAACATGAACTGTATTATTGATTGAATGATAAATAGAAAATTTATTGCTTCCAAATTATATTTAAAAAAAAATAGGAATCGATATCTGTCAGTTTCAGTTCTAAGTATTAAAACTACTTGTTTCCACATTTTCGTTGATACATTCCTAGTTTTATTCATGATAAAAGGTACGCACTCCGTTTTGAGTTTTGACGTCTGCTTTATTTTGTTTGTTTAAGGGCGCCGTCCCATGGGTACATATTAGCGGAGTACGTATTAGAATATAACCAACAGAATGCTGTTTCTTTTGTTCAGTACATAAGGACGGATTTCACCAACCTCGGTGACACCGGCCGTTCACCACGTGTTAACGTGGTTTAACCGACGGTTAAGTTTTTGCCCAAGGTTGGTGGAATCGGCCCTAAGAAGCGGCATTCTATTGGTTATATTCTAATCCAGCGCCTCTTGCAGTAATTTAAAAGTATTTTAGTTTGGTTGGAATCAATTTGGAATATTATCTTGAAATGAAGGTTAAACTTTGTAAATATACGATTTTATTTAGAATAAATACGACAAAAGTCACTAAATTACAAAAAATTATGTGTGTTCTCCTCGTTTAACAAGTCGTCTTTAAATGCCATATTTGGCGTTCTAAATTCGTTAGTCTCTAAAAAATATTAAATAAGAAATCAATTATTTATTCTTGTATTTCGTTCAACATGAATTTAACATTTAAGAAAATATATCTTTTTTTAAATTTGCAAGCTTTAGAAGTACAATATTATTTTATCTTTTTAAAATGATAATAAATAGAAAATTGATTGCTTCCAAATTATAAAAAAAAAACTAGGAACCGATATCAGTCAGTTTTAGTTCTAAATATTCAAAATACTTCTTTCCACATTTTCACTGATGTATTCTTAGTTTTATTCACAATAAAAAGCATGCACTTTGTTCTGAGTTTTAGTGTTTTAGTGTTGTTTGTGTTTGTTACTTTTTTTAATAGCGCGAAAAACCAACGCCACCTGCAGTGATTTATAAGTATTTTAGTTACGTTGGAATATTATCTTGAAATAACATTTAAACTTTATAAAAATAGGACTTTATTTACAATAAACATGACAAAAGTCACTAAATTACAAAAAATTATGTGTATTCTCCTCGTTCAACGAGATTGTTCTTTAACTGCGATACTTGGCGCTCTAAATTCATTATTCTCTGAAAAATATTAAATAAGAAATCAGTTATTGACTCTCGTATTTTGTTCAGTATGAATTGAATTTTTAAGAAAATCTTAGATCATTTTAAATTTGCAATTCTTAGAAGTATAATATTATTTCAATGATAATAAATAAGAACGTTTATCACTTTCAAAAGTACTATAGATCAATTTCATTTCAAATCATGCAACATTTCAAGAAAAGTCTAGGTCATAGTGTCAAAATGATTTGGTATTTGGATATATCATTCGAGAGTAAAAATAAAGGGACACGTATTTCACGAATTACTCGAATATTTATTTATTAGTTATTTTTTACATTCATTTGAAGATTACGTGAGAATTCTCAAAAAATGACAGAAATTTGTTCCAAAATGCAGTATTTACCGAACGAGCATACTTTTCTTTTTTTTATTCTACATAGGAACTCCTGTTCTTTCAATAAAATGGTAATATGTATTACATATTCCCTGAGTTTCGTTCCTGGTAAACCACTACTTTATATCAAAAAAAATTTTTTTTTGAGAATATTAAAATGTTTGATTTTTTCGAAAATCACTAGCCAAAAGGGGAAAATGTGACGAGGATAATGTTTTTTGGTTAAAAATTAAAAAAGTCTTGATCTCGTTTATTATTTTGTACTGATTATTCTTTTGTTTCTATCTTGAAAATATTTGTATTTTTCACGCAGTTACATTTCGCAAAAAGAACTCAATGTTGGTATACTGGATCAGTATACCAACAAAAATAAAATCTCTTAATTAATATACTCACCTGGTGAACAAACACAAACATCAATTGAAAAAACATTATCCCTTTCATTAGGGCAGAGAATAACTTCTGTTCGATTTTGGGATTTTAAAACTGAAAAGAATTTCCTATTGGCTCAACAATTATGGCAAATTTGTTGTATATACAGTTTTGCTAGCGAATAGTAATATAAAATTAGAAATTCAAAAAAAGTATGTTGTTCAATTTAGAATTTTTTGAAAATGTGCAAAAAACATGTTTTTTGTATTGAGTTAAATACACAATTTTTTGAAAAAAGTTGAATATTTGAAATAAGTCAAATCGAAGAAACATGCTGTTATTTTGCTTTCATGGAAAAACATTTCTTTCGTGATTTTGGAATTTTTGATTTTTTTCCTCGATTTTGGAACGCTTCAAAACCATACAATTTTTTCCATAAAAGCAAAATAATAAAATGTTTCTTTGAATCAAGTTAAAGAAATTTCAAGTTCGACGTATTCAACTTTTTCCAAGAGAGTTTGCATTTAACTTAATCCGAAATTCCTGTTTCTTGCAAATTTTTAAGAAATTATAAATTGAACAAAAAATTTTGCTTTTAAGAGCATGTCTAAGAGGAGTGACGTGACCAAATTAATGCTCGATTTTTAATCTTTATTTATGGAACAATTTACTCTTTTTGTAAATAAAATATCGCTCTGAAACTTTGGAAAATGCAAAGGGAAACAGTAACATACGTTTGTTTACATCATTTGGGACGAAATTCGTAAAAAAATTTTCTCGAAGAAATTAAAACTGGAGCAACGTCAGAATTTTTTTTTTTCAAACAACTTATATCCACATGAAATGAGATATCGAGTTGAAATTTTCGGAAATGACATAAACGGCACT
>JAUMHM010000048.1:1029560-1045461 GCA_032362435.1 Melikaiella ostensackeni
AAGAATTGTAACGATTGGCTCAATAAATTTTTTTAAATCGACTCAGTCCTATTACTTTCAGGACAAACCCTGTATGTAAAAACCGGACATGGGTCTACATAGAGAATAAATTGAATTGAATAATAACCTTTTCACGAGCGACTTCTTCAAGCTTCTGAGTGACTGACATTATATTATCATCCAGAACAATATTTTTGCTTTGTGCTTCTTGCAATCGGGATTTTAATTTATTAAACTGATCCGTCATTGTCTTTTTGTATTGCTGAACTATTTCTCTGTGATTCACTTCCAAAACTTCTTTCATTTGTTGAACCTCCACGAGTCTGTGAACAAGAAGTAAAATATGCGTTTATATTATTTCATAATGTACTTCTTCAAAGTGAAATCAAAATAATTAATAAAACTCACTTTGCTTTCAGAGTAGCAATTTCCGAAGTCATCTGTCTAATATTAGCTTTTAAGGAAGGAGTCTCAACAGAAAATTTTTCTTGGCATTTAAGTAATTCCTTATTAAGTCTCTCATTCTGAATCTGCAATTCTTTCACAATAACAGTCAATGCTTCTATTCTTTGTCTGTACAACTGTAATTGACTTTGATCCATTTTATCGTCCTCAACAAAACTGGTAGAAGCATTACTCGTCGAATCAGTATTTCTTCTTCTCAAAGATGCTTTGCTTCTTGAAAATTTTCGAAAATCGTTTTTTGAATTCGGTTTTATCGCCATACAATAGGTGGCCGAACTCGAATCTGTGACTTCGGTGCATGATGAACTAATATTTCCACCTTGATAAAAAACAGGCAATGGAATTAAAGCTTCATTCGGCGGTGGTTTGCGAAAGGTATTTTCAATTCGACCAAGGCTGAGCTGTCGATATAATTCCAATAAATATTCATTCCTGAGTTTTCTTTGCGTTGAAATCGTACTGAGTTTTTCAAGCCAAACTTTGCAAAATTGTGCATCTTCTTTTGAAGTTAAACCCACAATATAAGGCCGAACTCTTGACAATATTTCTTTAAAATTTTCGTCCAATTTTAAAGCCTCTTGTTCATCTCGTTCCTTCAGTCTTGACATAACTTTTCTATCCTTAGACATGTACATGCCCCATTTGTCGCCTCTCATTCAATTTAAAAATCTTCCTAATAAATTTCTCTAAAAATATCTCATTTTAGGAAATAAAATATTTTATGATTCCCTTTCGTTCATAAAGTTATTAATTATTATATACAATTTTAAATTATAACCAATACATTTGGTCTTTGCTTAGGAAACAAAAGAAACTATTCTGTGAAGTTTAAGTTTTAGATTTCAAATTGGGATTCTATAAAAATGGATATAGTTTCCAACAAAATACTAAATAGCTAGTAATAATTTAATGGTTTTTCGGGAAAATGATTTTTAGGGAAATTGAGCTTTCTGCTAAATGAATACCTACCTAAGGTAGAAATACAAATAATCGAATGAGAAAGTCTTATAAATAAAATTCATCTTATTATTGATAGAAATATGTTTTCACATCACACCTATCCAGAAATTACGAAATTATTTTAAAAGATTCTATGTATACTTGATATGCATTGGAGTGATTCTTATTTATAGAGTTTTTTTTTTTTAATTCGTTTGCTCTCACTGGCGGAATTTGTTCCTATGCCCAAAAAAAGAAAGTACAACAAATTTTAGCCAAATCGGTTAATATTTATCGGTTATATTCAAATCATTCTATCTCCGAGAACAACTTGCATGGGATGCTTAAAATATCTTCATAGTCAAAAACCCGAAATTCTAGAAAATCACAAAATGGCGGTCATCTATATGGGCCCAAAAATGCTATTTCTTAAAGTTGTTAACAAAGGGTGACCAAAAATTGTGAAAAAATTTAATAATTTATTCTCAGGCGAATGCAAGCTCTCAAAATCCAAAATTTTGAAGAAATATAAAATGGTGGCTTATTCGAAATTTAAAAAATTTCTTTTTCCCATAATTTTCAGCGTAATACTTTTAAACTTCAGGAAAAAAACTGATTTCAGAAATTACTTGATAATTTTTAAAATCTAAAATTTTGAAAAAGTACAAAATGAAGGCTGATTCAAAACTGAAAAATAGCTCATTTTTACAGTTTACAACGAAATACTTTGAAAGTTCGTAAAAAAAATGTTTCCCGTTAAGAAGAGAAGAATTCATAAAAATTCAGAATCTGAATTCCCATTAATACGTGAATTTTCCTCCATCTAAAATTCCACCAACGAGTAGAAAAAAAGCAAAACCTATTCCTTTTAATCGATTTAGAAGAATTTGATTGAAGCGTATTGGGAAGAATTAAAAAGTGGATAAATGTAAAAGAAAGAATAGAAAGGAATAGAATGTCATTTTGAAGACGTAACTGTGAATTGAAATGAGTGCATTTTTTAAAATAAATAAATGTTATATTACATTTATAAATTATGAGTAAAAAAAGAATCTGGGTAATTATGTGAACTTTTTTTATTCATCTATTGAACAGAAATATAATTTGACCGATTTCATATGAAATCTGTCTTAGAACACATTCAAGGCCATGTGAGCGTAACCTCAAAAAAAATTTTTCACATTTTTTTGAGAGCAACTTACGTTCAAACGAAACGCCATATCGAGTTGAAAATTTCAAAAACTGAATAAAAAGCGGTAAGGAACGTTTGTCTGATCCTCAATTTTTATAATTATAAAAAAAGCAAGAAAAAAGAAAGAAAATAGAAGAAAGAAAGAAATAGAAACCATGTAAGTGCACAATTTTTGTGGACAGATTAGAGCAAACTAAATTAATCGAAAATACAGCATGTAAGTATGGAATTAAAAATAACCATGAGAGTTGTGTCTACTGATCGGATTAAGAGGAAATCAAAAAGTGGAAAATATGGTTCGCCTGCATGGAATTCAACACAAGTGGCAATCGTTAAGGAAATAGAAAAGAAATGGTTTCGAAGATAAACCTATTATTTCGTTGGGCCCTTTTCCCGATGGAAAATTAGCACATTCAAAAAAATTAAATAATTCTTACTCTTTCATTTAAATCTGAAATATTAAATTTTCTCTATTCTTCTCTTCTTACCGGGTATTTCTTATTCACAGGTTGTTCATTATCGAAGGCTTTAAATTGGGATTAATTGAATTATTTAACGTTTTCAGTTCAGAAGTGGTCAATTCCAAATATTCATTCAAGGTAAAAAGCACGATTTTAATTTTACATTCTACAATATCGAATGATTTAAATTTGAGAGTTAAATTTAAAATATTTATTAGTATTAAATTAGTAATTTTGAAATTTTCCTTCCGACAGTTTTAATTTTAATATTTTGTCGCAAATTTAAAACGCTATTTCAGTTTTGTGCATTTAAAATTTAAGTTTTTGATTTTGAAATAATTGCAAAGTATACACTCTTAAATGTTCTCATTTTGCTTGTACAATTTTCGAAGTTTCATTTTGGATCTGTCAAATTTTCGTTGCCCTAAATATAAAACTCTTGATTTTAAAAATAGAAATGGAAATTTTTAATTCCCGCGTTAAGAAAACTGTGAATTTTGACTTTCAAATGATATAAATTTGATAATGTATCATTTTTCAGAACTTCGAATTCAAAAATTTTCAATTTTACACGCTGTAAATTTGAGAATGGTCCTATTTCAATTTATAAAATTGATTAAATTTCAGTTTTAAATGCTTATTACTGACATTATTTGAATTAGTAAGCCTGAGATTACAAATTTCTTCATTTTCATAGCTTCCTAGTTTTTGAAAATGTACCATGTTAAGTATCCCTAATTTTCAGGTTGTTTAATATCGAAGGCCTTGATTTGAGATTTATTCAATTAAATGAAGTTTTCAATTTAAATTTGTTTAATTTTAAACGTTTTAAGTTGTACCCTCCTTTTCGCGATTATAGGAAAATATTACAGGAATTATTACAGGACAATTATTACAGAAAAATTAGTATAGAAATAAATAATATCAAAATACTGAAAACATTATTACAGAAAGTAGAGAAACTGTAAATAAATGATTTATTTTGGACAACTGATATGAAAGTATATAAAAATTGTGATATTTATGGGAATTGAGTAAATTTTAAAAAGCTCTTTTCAAAAAAGCTATAATGAAATGTAAAAACTATCAGTATATTTTCTTATACATCATATTATTTCAGAAGATAATAATATATAACACATCGAATAGTGATGGTCAATGTAGGAAAAAAATTGCCAGAAAAAGTTAATAAGTTTAATATATTGCAAAAATATCATTTCGTTACTTAAGGGATGGTTTTTGACGGTAAATGAATAATAGTTTTTACAAGGCGAAAATGATAAAGTTATTGTTAATACACGCCCATGGCCTATGCTACAACGTTCATGAATTTAAATTTGAAACTCTACAATTTTGGCCTTCTAATTACAACTATTAGCTTTCGACGAAAGTTAACACCAGCAAATTTATTTATTCAAGCTTTTAGTTCAAAGTATTAAAAGCCTACAGTATTGTTCTTATGTTAATTTGAAACCATACAATTTTTAACATCATTAACATAACACATTAAATTAATTATTTAAATAATCATTGGTTTTAATTAATTTCTGAACTATAAAATATAATTATTCTGAAACGATACATTCTTTGAAAGATTTAAAAATGAAAATGTTTCGATGAATTCTTGCAATTCAAAGTCGTTCAATATTCAACGATTCCAGTTTGAATTAGTTTAATGTTGAAAGTTTCAAGCTAAAAGCTGATAAACAAGATTGGCATTTTTTAAATTTACAGTTTTGAAAGATTTAAGAAAGGAAGAAAGTCATACAACTTTTATACTATTTAAAATCATTTCAACCTTTTTATATAATAAACTGAGAAGGTTAAAACTCCACTCATGCTTGAAATTACAAAATTGTAGTTGTAATAGATTTGAGCAATTTAATTTTTTTTACTGAAACTAATGTCAGAAGACAAAAAGATTAAAGTCTCCTTCTCTTTTATTCCAAGTATTTTAAGTATGAAAAAATGAAAAACTCATTAACTGAAACAGAAAATTAAAGAAACATAGTAAGTGAAACGTCAAATATATTTGTTTCAAAAATATTAGTTTCCAATTATTAATTTCATTTTGTTGTACAATTTCGAAGATTTTTGAAATTCATCTCAAAGAATTTCATATATTATCAAATGTATATTATTTCACTCCACATTTTTGATGAACCAATTTAAAAATCAGGAAAATCAAAAAAGCATCTCTGCGAACCAACTTCATGCTGAGAACGGAACGTATTTGCTACGTATGCTTGTAGATTATTATTAGTAATTTAACTATTATATATTATATATCCCCACTACTAATTGAGCATTATAATATTTAACAAAAAATTGCTTTTTCATTATTGAATTTATTTCTAAATAACATGCAATTTTAATTAAACCGATTGGCAAAAATATTTTTTAAATTTTCGTTCCGAAATTACGCTCACATAACCAACAGTATAATATAGTATTTAACAAAATTATTTATCACGTAGAGATGAGCTTCTAAAACGCTTAAGCCCGATGGTTTAAGCAGATGATTAAAAGCGGTTGTTAATATTGATAATGTTCGTTATAAGCGGTGATTAAGATTGCAAAACGATCAAGACTTCATTTGTTCGCAGATAATAAAGCTTCTCTTTCGTTCATATTTTCACTTCCGTGTGATAGAATCCTGAATTATGTCTCATGAAAGAATTTAATTGCGTCAGCATTCGAATTTGTCCGCTTCAACGCATGTAATTGTGTGAGGCGTCTCGTTTGAATTGAGAGGTTCGATCTTTAATTTGAGCCCTATTAAAAGTCTCTAGAACCTCAGGTTCACGCCTGACATTGTTTTTCAAAAAATGGCCAAAAATTCGTTTGCCCTAAATTTTCTCAAAAACTTGACGTGATGGAAAAAATTCGCTTTCGGATTAAGATTCAGCACGACCAAAAATCTACGGAAAATACCTACATTTGGTCCCGGTACATTTAATAAATTTTTATTGGAGATTTTTGGGATTTTTTGGCATTTTTTGGCATAATCGTAATACGAGTTATAGAAAAATCCTTCATTTATATCAGCTTTTAACACTATTGAATTCATACTAGTACTAATAATACTAACTACTTTCACTTTTGCTAGCAATGCAAAGAGAGTTAAGTTCTCTCAGATTTCATTTTGCTTTTTCTGTATTTATTCTATTTCTATATTTTATCAGGTTTTTTTTTCAGAATGAAATTCTTCAATACTTCGTTTATTTTTATGAAATTACTATGAGCGTTGTGTAGCGCCTTGCCGAAATGGTGCGCAAACGCCCTGATGGCAGTCATCTGCTTGGGCTGTGATTGGTAGTCTCGTATGGCGCAAAATTTGAAATGTGATTCGGTCCGAGTTTGAGTGCCATCTGATGTCATTATTTTTCCCAACAGTAGGGTTAAAGGAAACATTGTGCGTTATTCAGTGGTCATTTGTGGAATTAGTTACGTGTCACTGTGGCTTTTGGAACTAATTACGTGACACCAGCTGTCACCATTCGGTAAGGGGCTATACAACGCTTATTTTTCAGGGGACGTTGGAGGCTCATAAAATGGTGGTTTCGAATAAATATTATAAAATATAGTATTAATAGGAGAAGCTTCGAAATTAAAAATTTTCATCTGCAAACATTCAGCAGTGGATAATTTCAAGACGTCACATTCAACATTTCAAATTTCCCAATTCAGATTACTTCAGAATCGAACAATTGAAAAAGACATTATTCAAAATTTAAAATGAAGTAAATTACGTTTAAAATGAAACATCTAAAAATTTGACGTGTTTATGAAAATAAATGATTTTGGGTTTGCACAATAATTTCAAAAGGAGTTGATTCCTTGATTTTTTAAATTTGCAATTCAAGCCACACACAGGATTTGGCAAATCTAAAAAAATGTTCAAAATTTTTTATCTGAAACCTTAAAAATCTTAATTTTTTAAAATAGAATAATTCGAAATTGGAGTAATAAAATTACGAATTTAACATTGAAGGCGTTCAATTGTGAAAAAATCCAAAATTAAACGTTTGAAGTTTGAAATTTTGAGAAAAATTTCTTTGAAATTGAGTAATTTGAAATAGAAGTAATGAAACTTGAGGAATTAAGAAATAAAACGTTTATACTGTCTAATATTATGGAAGTTTTCGTAATACTAGTCCTGGACGAGCTGGAAATGGTGTTAGTCTTACGGAAAATTCCGTAGCAGTAGACAAGGCGAACCAAAATTTGATTTGAAATCTTAGATTCAAAAGGTTACTTATAATTTTGTATTTATCAGGTAATCTTTGAGAAATTAAATCTTCAAATTTCAAAAATTCATTGAGGAAACTTCAACGAATTAATAAAGAACTCTGCCGGTTTTATAAAATGTTTGAAATGTAATGCTTGCTCTTTAACTTAGAGCAATTTTATATTAAGCAGCTCTTCATTAAAAAATTTCAAAATTGTAACTTCCGACGTGTAGAATAATACGAAAATACAAACTTCGATTGGAAATATTATACTCAGAAATTGTCAATAACAAATCAAACAAAAATAAATTTAAAAAAAAATTGAATGATACATCTTACTTTCATATACTCAATTAATTGTTTCAAAAAATCAGTTGGCTTTTGAAAACTGTTAAAATTAACGATTCCAAAATCTTATGCTTTTCAAGTAGAAGAATTAAAAATTTTGATGTCGACTGAATCCATCTAAATCAGGCCTCTTAAATATCCTCACTCTAGTGAGGTTAATTACCGTCTTTCGAAATCCGCCGGCAAATTAACATAATGCTGAAAATTAACAAAATGGCGGCAGTTCTTCAGAAAATATTAAAATTCGATTTTGTGGGCCAAACCAATTTTCTGGCGCCCAAAATTTATTTTCAAAAACTTAAGTTTTTGCATTTTCCTTACGAACAACCACCGATCCGACAAAATGCTAACAAAAAACTTTGCTCATTTCAAAAAGTTCTACAAAAAATATGTCTTATGCTTTGATGATATCCTGCATCATTCACAAGAAAAATGAAAAAATTCAATTTTTCGACAAAAAATTCTCGTGTCCGCAAAGATAATTTGGCCTACATAAAACTTACAGAATGTGTTCCCTTATATAAGCAGGAATTTTCTAAAAATATTGTATACAATAAAAAGACGGGTTTTTCCATAAAATCAACTTTCCATGTTTTCAAAATTCAGCAAGGAAGACAATGTCGAATTAAATGGGAAACAGCACTATCTGCATTTTGTTCAATATTTTTTTGAAATTCACGCTTATATAAAGAAGACATTCTGCAAATTTTATGCAGGACATATTATTTTTGAGGCCACAAAAATTTTCCTACGAAGAATTAAATTTTTAAAGTTTAATTGCAAATGATGTAATATATCAAAAGAGAGCAAGAGGTATTTTTCGTAGAACTTTTTGAAATGAGCAAAGATTCATCTTAGCATGTTATCAAATCCGTCGTTGTTTGTCAGAAAAGTGCGAAAATTTAATTTTTCGAGAAAAAAATTCTGGTGACCACAAAATTTGTTTGGCCCGCATAAACCTCACAGAATGCCTTTCTTACAGAAGTATCGATTCAGCAACAAAATTCGAGCAAATAAAATGGTGGGGTTTTTGAGACATTTAACTTTTAATATTTTCAGAAAAACCGCAGAAATTTTGTTAATTTTGAACATTTTGTTGATTTTCTGGTGGATTCCGAAAGACGGCAATTATTCTCACTAGAGTCAGGAAAGAAAACTCAAATATCTCAATAAGGTTAACAGTTATAAAGGGTTATAGAAAAAAATTGTGTTTTTTTGAAGAACAACCCTGAAATTTCAAATACTCATAACTTCGTCAAACTCTCAAAGGAGAACAAAAAGAAGTCGTACGGAGCAAATTCTGGAAAAGAGGTTGGATGAGGAATTAATTCGGAGCCCAGTTCGTGTATTTTCGACATTACGATTGCGAAGGCGTGAGCCGGTACGTCATCGTGATGAAACAGCACTTCTTTGTGCGCTAATCGTGGCCGTTTTTTTTGTAGTTGGGCTTTCAAACGGTCCAACGATGATGCACAGTACGTTCCTGTTATAGGTTTACCCTTCTCCAAGTAATCGATAAGGATAGATCCTTGGGAATTCCAAAATATTGTGGCCATCTCCTTATCAGCTGAAAAAACAGTCTTCGCCTTCTTTAGCGCACTTTCACCAGGCAGTACCCACTGCTTTGACTGCTGCTTTGTCTCGGGTGTATAGTGGTGGATCCTTGTTTCGTCTACAATCACGAATCGTCGCATAATATCAGGAGCGCGCTTCATCTTCAGTTGTGGTTCGGCCACGTTTCAATTCGTTTATCCTAAAATAAACAGTTTTCAACGAAGGAGCAGGCTCCCCCTGAACTTCGTCTGAGTTGGCTCAGATCTGCACGGCCGTTCAACTTTTTGGATAGAAATGTTTTATTACTGCACGGAGCTCTTCTTTTTCCATTTTTTCGAAGACTACTGACAGGTTCTTTTCAAACGTATGTTAAACACAAACTAAGCGTCGGTTTTGGTTGAAGCTTGGTAGAGGTTAGTTTGAAGAATGCAATTTCTTGGCCATATGCTACGAAGTTAATTTTGGCGCCAATTAACGGGAAATTTACCTTACTTATTAATCGACCCTCGTACGTGTCGTCTTATTTCCTTATATAAAAAACACGTTTGAGAGGTCAATGATTCTGTGACTTGAAGTTGCACTGTCTGTTTGATTGGAAATGGATTCAGTCAACTGTACAAAATTTTCTCCGTATCTACCTTTTTGCATTTTAAATATCCTCTGATCTTTATGAAAAGTATAAATTCTTTTACGAAAGTACGAATGCAGTTTTCAGTAGAGACTACTTGAATTTTCAATACTCTTATTTCTTTTTCTTCTGCATGAAAAAATTTAATCGAAAGTGATGTTAGGAGAATAGAAGAAAAAGGCAGTTTGAGTATGAAAGTGGATGAAGCAATTCGCTTTCAGTGCGAATGGAATAAAAGGCACTATAAATTGAATGAAATAAAAGCGGATCCAAGGCTCATTGACTGCAAGGAATAAAAATTGTGAATGAGGCATATAGTGTGAAATTTCTCCTTTCGACTCAACCGTACCGTTTCCAAGAATTAATTGCTTTGTTTTATCTCGTAATTCAAAGTGTTTTAAGGCAAAGTAAAACTCTTCCGAGGGAAATTTTTTATATTTAGATATCAAAAATGAATAAAACTTCATTAAAAGTCAGGGGCGGATTGGGCATGGGACTGAGTCAGTGCAATCACCGGTGGACCGGAAGATATCGAGGGCCGCTAACAGTGCCCCTAAGAATTAAAAAAAAAACTCTCAAAATCTTGGAAATCCTATTAAAATCCCTCTAATCTCATGAAATTCCTTGATACCCCTTGAAATATTGTAAAATCATTCAAAATCTTTACACTCGGTTGAAATCCAATGAAATTCATGAAATCTGCTGATATTTCCTGAAATTCTGGACATTCATTAAAATTTAGATGGAGCATTTAAGATCCTTCAAAATTATAAAAATCTTCAGAAATCTTATGAAATCTTATGGAATCTGATGAAATCTGTTCAAAAAATCCCTTGCAATCTTTCAAAATATCCTAAAACCTCATAGGTCCTACAAAATTGAGAATTTCTTGATATCTCAAAATTCCATAAAATCTTTCAAATCTATTGAAATCCCTTGAAATCCCTTCAAATTCTTCGAATCTATTGAAAATCCTTTGCAATCTTTTAGAATATCCTATATTCTTTGAAATTGTTTTGAATATTTTGGAATGTCTCAAATTATTTGAAAATCTCTTAAAAACTTTGAAATCCCTGAATTTTTTGAAATCCACTAGAATATTATTAACCCTCGAAAATCTCACAAAATGTTTTGAAATTTTTGGAAATCCTCTGAATTCCCTTGAAAATCTTGGAAACCTTATAAAATCCTTTAAAGTCCGTTGAGACTATTTAAAAATCCTTTGATATTTTTGGAAATACTCTGAAATCCTTCAGAATCTTTTTAAATATCCTATTTGATATTTCTTGAAATCACGTGAAATTGCATAAAATCTGATGACATTTCTTGAAATACCTTGAAATATTTGAAGTCTTATGAAATTCTTCGAGATTCTGGGAAACTCATTATAATACCTTATTGAGAGCCTTTGGAATCCCTTGAAATGATCAAAACCCGCGGGAATCTTATAAACTCCCTTCAAATCCATTGAAATTACATGAAAATTCTTTCAAAAAAGCGGAAATCCTCCAAAATTCTTTGAAATCTTTCAAAATGTTCCTGAATCATTAAGTTTAAAAAAATTGTAAAACAGAATGAAATTTTCGAAATCTTTGGAAATACCTCCAAATATTAGAATATCTCTTCGAATCTCTTTATATCTATAAAATTCGTTAAAATCTCTTCAAAATAACTTCGAATCTTTTAAAATATCCTAAAACCTTATAGCTCCTATAAAAATGTTCGAAATCTTTCGACATTCTATGAAAATCTTTCAAACCGCATACTATTTTTTCATATGCCTTAAAATCATTAAATCCGTTGGCAATTACGTGGAATCTTTTGAAATATCCTAAAATATTTCAAATCCATTAAAATTTTTTGAATTTGCTTGAAAATTTTCTAATCTCTTGAGAATTTATTTGAATATTTTAAAATACCCTGAAATCTTTAAAATTCTTTGAAATCCTATGAAATCCTCTGATATCCTGGGAAATTCATCGAAATACCTTATTGAAATCCTTTGAAATACAATAAAATCACTGAAGTCCTCAAAAGTCATAAAATTGAATAAAATTGTTCGAAATCCGTTGAAATTCCTTTAAAATCTTTTGCAATATTTGGAAACCTTTTGAGATCCCGTGAAATCATAAAAATCCTATAAAATTCTTTCAAATTTTCCGAACTTCATGAAAATTCTCCAAAACATCATGGGATTTTTTAGACCCTGCGAAATCCCCTGAAATATTTAAAAGTTTCTTTAAAGTTTAAAACTTCTTAAAAATCCTCAATTCTTGTGAATAAATTCTTTGAATTTCAATAAATCATTATGAAATCCCTTGAAATGCTGTGAAATTACATGCAATCTGATGATATTTCCTGAAATCCTTTGATATATTCAAAGTCCCATGAAATCCTTTGAGATCCTGGGAAATTCATTAAAATATCTTATTGAAAGACTTTAAGCGAGCCTCTTAGATCCCTTAAAATCATTTAAATCCTCGGAAATCTTACAAAATCGCTTGAAATCTGTTGAAATTCCTTAAGATACTTAAAAGTATTTGAAAATTCCCTGAAATCCCTTGAAATCTTTTACAACATTCCGAAATCTTATTAATTTCACCAAATCCTTCTGAATGTGTCCGAACTTCAAGGAAGTTCTTTAAAATCTCATATAATTTTCGAAATCCTGTGAAATCTGCTGAAATATTTGGAAACCTCTTCAAATCTTTGAAATACTATGAAATCCATTAATTCTTCGAATCTTATAGAAACATTATGAAATGTTTACAATCTCATAAGAATCCTCTGTAATCTCTATGGTAATATTATCTGAAGTCCCTTGAAATCATTAAAATACCTTGAAAACTTTCAAACCCTATGACATCCTTCAAAATCCTTATAAAGTTTAGGAAGGTCCTTGCAATCCCATATCACTTTTTGAAATCTGTATTCAAATCACTTAATGGCTTTGAAATAATATAAATCTCTTAATTTTTTTTGTGAACTTCCTTAAACTGCCTTCAAATCATTAGAATCTTTCAAAATTTCGTAAAACGTTTGAAAGCTTTGAATATTTCTTTAAATAATCAGAATCCCTAGAAATTATATGAATTCCCTTTAAAGCTGCTAAACTCGTTTTAAATCCCTGGCAGTCTTATAAATGTTTTGAAATCCTTTGAACTAGCTTTCAAAAAAATTTTTTACAACAGCTCTTAGTTTTCAGTCCACTTCTGTTATCCGTTTAAAGTGAGATCTAAAGTTAAACTATACTTTTACATTTATAACTCGAATTTTTTCTGAATGATGAGTCAATTTATTCCTCAACTTTATAACTCTGCAGCTCATGAAGTGTAACAACGAAGTTGCAACTATTTTTCGCTACAATGCTCATTTCCTTCAGAACCGAGTTCTTCACCTTAAGATCAAATTTATCCGGTGAGTAAATCTTATTTCTGATTGGTAGATTCAGGGTTTACCAGGAAGATAAATTTTATCCGGAGGTGAAGAAATCGGCCAGAAGATAATCCGATTTACTCTGTGACTTGAGATCTGCTGGTCTTTTTATAAGCTCCGATGAGTTACCCACTGTAAAGTATCATGAGGAAAATCGATGCAGAGGAAAGAAATATTGTCTTTTTTGTACGCAGTAAGCGGAGTTTGAATATGAATCTTCAAATCACTGGAACATTTTATCGTGCATTTTTTACTTGGTAAATAAACATACTGGAAAAGCGAAGATTAGAGTAGAGAGCATACCAATATATAATTTAAAAGCATTTACATACACTGTTAAGAGAATCTGATCGAAGTTTAATATAGGGGAAGATGGGGCATAGCGGGACATTGAGGAATAGTGAGACACGTCATTTTCCGCCATCTATGTATGAGGTCAACACACTAAAAAAGCTGGTATGGTTTTGTCTCCGTATGTACCCACTTTTCATCGGCCATAGTCACATCAGCATTCATTGTTAGTGTTTATGAATCAGTTGATTGACTGATTTATTGACCAAAAGTTTTATTCAGCGTGTTTTCGTTGTTTTCACAACATTGTGGATGGAAAAGAGGTAAATATGTGCGTAATTATCGTTTGCCCTTGACATTTCAACTCACAAAAAGATTTTTGCATGAACACGCAGTGCATTCGTAGGTTATTTTAAATTGTAAACATAGCGTTTAGCGTATTGCGAGACATTTTTTTGGGGGAATAGAGGGACACGTCATTTTTGACAATTCTAAAGTGAATATGGCATTTTTATGCACACTTATCGTTGTTCATGTTGAATAAATTGAATATAAATATATATATAATTAATTATTTGAATATGACTGCCAGCTATTTCACATGCAGCAATTGTCATTCCGATTAGTTATCGATCCATTTTTTCATTATTTTATTTGTCAGAATTTCAGTAATCATCATTACGAAGTTTCCAATAAACATTTCACATTCATATTCTGCATTTTTGCTCGTGCCCCACTATTCTCCAACTTTTTTCAGAATGTCGAAAACTCATGTTTTCGAAAAACATATAAAGTTTTTCAGCTCTTCAGAATTTCAACATACTGTGATATCAAACAGGTTTCCACACGTACTATGAGACACATCTCCAAGATTTGGGAAAATATTAATTTTTAAGCAAGCTATGGATTAAACTAAAAACGTGTTCCACTATTTCTCATCTTCTCCTAAATGTGAGTAAAGTCATTTGCATATATATGTCACATTAAATTTATTATACCATCATCTTGTAGAGTTCATGGGAGTGCGTGAGCACTCAAAGTTCTTTGATGCCTTACTTCTTGTCAAATATATAAAACTGAAATAATAACCTAAATTTCTTCTACTGGATTGTTATTCATATCAAAAGTGCGACGTATGGGTGGAGTTTTTTCCAAAATTTACTGTGGATGTTAGAATTTTAACGTGAGTACAGCTGTTTGTAGCTTAAGTTTCTTAATTATTCGCTTTCTTGGATCTTTTCTCTTAAAAACAGCGAAATTTATGTTTAGCCAGAAGAAAATATCATTTTTGTCATTAAGAATTGAAACTTACTGTCAAAATCATTTTTGATTTCTGTAAAGTGGAATTATCGGATTTTTCCAGCCTCCTGGTTTTTTGCTCAAAGTTCGGTTATCTTCATATAGATATTGATATAAATATTTAGAATCATTATTGAATTGAAATATTATATATACTCAATGAATAAATGTATATATGATAAAGTAAAATTTAAAAACTTAAAAATATTGTTTTGAATTACAGAATAATCACACAAAACAATGATAAAGTTTTAAATTGAAATTAGATTTCTTTATTTTAGAATTTGTATTTTAGATTCCTGAATTTTTGGCTGCAGTTTCTATAAACATGGCCTTTGCATGAAGAACTTTCACACAAAGAACGAACATTTTATCAAAGTAGCAAAGGCGAACAATTTATAAAATTTCTTTATAAGAATACAAAAAACGCAATGAACGAAGATCTGTGTGATAAATAATAAATACTTCACAGTTTTGTACTATAGTGAGTGTGTAAAACTGCACATATTTCATCTAATAACGCTCCAAGCTTTATCACTTTTTTATTTGTTACAAGGCGTTTTAAGTATATTATAAAAAATATAAAAACGAGAAACGAAGATGCCGATAATAAAAAAATATTTGTATTCAAGTCGGAACAAACTATAAATAATTATTTTTCTACTAAACTTGGGAGTTTTTTGTAACAAACTTTGCATCAGATTGTAGAATAACTTCGTATTCAATATTCATCAATACTTTACAGTTTGTTAACCGGACATAGATATTTTATCTGATAAAGTCTCAAGTTTTATTACTGTTTTTGTTTCAAAGCGTTTTGAATATATTACAGAATATGTAAAAACGAGGAACCAAGATGCTTGTAATAAATAAATAATTATATTTAAGTCGGAACAAACAATAAATAATTATTTTTATCCTAAACTTGGAACTTCTTTAGAATAAACTTTGCATCAAATTGTGGAATAACTTTGTATTCGATATTCATCAATACTTTACAGTTTGTTAACCGGACATAGATATTTTATCTGATAAAGTCTCAAGTTTTATTACTGTT
>JAUMHM010000048.1:1051894-1075586 GCA_032362435.1 Melikaiella ostensackeni
TAAAGAATTGTAACGATTGGCTCAATAAATTTTTTTAAATCGACTCAGTCCTATTACTTTCAGGACAAACCCTGTACATTTAGAATTTGAATCCAGCACTAATTTTCCAACTAATACAGCGACATATTGCCTCATTATACATGACCCTCTTATTCAGTACCAAACAATCAGTGGTGAGGTGAAGGAACTAATATAGATGCTTGTAGATTAAAAAATAGTTATAGCCAATATGAACTGTTTTTGTAAAAGTGGTTGCTAGATTTTTGTTGAATGAATATGATTAAATGAACAAATCTGTGTATTTAATTCTAATTTCCCCCTCTTCTTACTTTTCAAGATAGTCTAAGTTAGTCTAATTAGGTTTTGAGTAGATCCCTGCCATATCGGTCGATCATCAATAATTGCTAGAATACTGCATAACCGACTTACGATATCCCTATATTACCGACATAAGATAATACATGATTGGGATAAACTGCATTATCGACCGATGCTACTTCTGAATTATCGAAAGAATAAAATGTCAACTATAAGTAGCTTAGCACGGTCATAGATATACTACTTGTAAATAAATATTAAGTTATTAATAGATTTACTTCAAACATATAATTATTTTAACTGATAGTTTCTTCAAATATCTGGTTACCATAAATTGTGACAACAGCAATGAAATTAATCAATATTATAAGCTTATAAAAAATTATTCAGACGATCAATTTGAAATAATCATGTATGTAAGGTACAAGTTATTATTATTTATAACTCAAATTATTATTAATGACAATACATGTAGCTTATATTGAATTGAGAGTCTCAGCCACTTAGAGTGGGTAAAAGAGTTAATATCATATTTGGCTTACAGAACGTTGAAAACGTAAGCCGGTAAATTTTTAATTGTAAATTGTAGATTGTTATAGATGTCCGTTAAGACAGTTGGTATCTCATCTAGCTTAGAGATGGCCGGTAAAACAGTTGGTATCGCATTCGATAATCCAAATATGAATATCTTAAATAAATTAATGAATCTGAATATAATTTAGAATATTGATATTATTTTGTTTACCAGCGTAATTAACTAATTCCTGATGTCAAATTCTGTCGATTACTTGGTCTAATAATCTTTGGAGAAACAAGAAAAAATCTACCTCGGCCCGGATTTGAACTAAGAACGCCACTATACATGAGTAGAGCGTTTACCAATTACGCCATCGAGGCCACAGTAGATCATTTCTTGTTTCCCCCATTTTACACGATGAAGCGGTTCTGCATCTTTTCCACCTAATGAAATACACGATTTAAAATCAGAAATTAATTGTACATATTTTTTTACGCACTATCCTTATGAGAAAACGTATATTCTTTGATGGATCATACATAATTTTCGGTCTATACATGTACTATCGGTAGATTGTACATCTGGAATTCTCTTCATTAGCGTTTTTCTGGAAACAATGTTTTTCAAGTTTGGCTAATTCCTTAAAGGTCTATAAAACGTTACATTGTAACTATACCGACAATATATTTATTGAACTTACATTGTTTCATTGCTTTGGTGCCACGCAAGTATCTTGACAACCTCAAACTTCCCGTGTGTTAACGGCACTACTTTTTTTCTGAGTACATTTACCCACACTATATGTTTGTAGAATCCCGATGACGCACTTCGAACAGGAGCAATTGTGACGTAGCTACTTCCATTAGATGAGAATATGGGTGTTTCAGCCGGTGTATCGACCCAACCTCTTCCTTCACCTTGTATCCTTTGTATTTCCTAATGAGAAAATAGAGCGAATTTCAAAACATATTTCAAATCATAAACGGTGACAGCAATAATAAAAAATGAAATATTCAGCATTCTGGGGACATAACGCTTAATTTATGCGATATTGAAATCCGAAAAATTAGTTTTAATTGTACTATACTAATTGCGTATTGAAAAGTATTTGTTGAAATTAAGAATATTGAGATCACGAACCTGACAATGCCAGAGCGGACTTTTACAAACTGAGATAATGGAAATATTTTGTGGCCGCGTAGTCCATGTTATACACACTTCTGTTAATGAGATCCAAGAAGCTGTTGTAAAGTAATAATCTCTGGAAAAGATCGTCACTGTCATTAGTTGCTTTCTTTTTAAATATAAAGGTATATTATTTGTTCAAACTCAAATAACTAATTGTATTTCAAATTATAATTTTATATCACAATGACAATATTTACTGATTTAATTACACATTCCCTTAGAATCTAAATTGGACATTTCCACGTAGAGTAGAAAGTATTTTTTGGAGTATACTTGTGATAAATGAACTCGATAGAAGAAGCAGTGAAGCCATTAAATATGAAAGGAGGAAATAGTAGTTTGGACAACCCAGTAAGAAGAGAAGAATTCATAAAAATTCAGAATTTGAATTCCCATTAATACGGGAATTTTCCTCCATCTAAAATTCCACCAACGAGCAGAGAAAAAAAGCGAAACCTATTCCTTCACATCGATTTGGAAAAATTTAATAGAAGCATATTGAGAGGAATTAAAAAGTGGAGAAATGCAAAAGGAAGAATAGAAAGAAATAGAATAATGTCACTTTAAAAACGCAACTGTGAATTGAAATAAGTGCATTTTTCAAAATAAATAAATGTTATATTACATTTATAAATTATGGGTAAAAAAAGAATTTGGGTAGATTATGTCAACATTTTTTATTCATCTATTGAACAGAAACATATTTTGACCGATTTCGTATGAAATCTGTCTTAGAACACATTAAAGCTCATGTGAGCGTACCCTCAAAAAAATTTTTTCACATTTTTTTTAAAGCAACTTACGTTCACAAGATACGCAATATCAAGTTGACAATTAACACGTTTCGTGCACAGATTAGGAGGAATCAAATTATTCAAAAATACAGCATTTGAGTATGGAATTAAAAATAACCATGACGAAAAAAAATTTTAATTTCCAAACTTATATTCCACAAGAAGGAATAGAAACCATGTAAGTGCACATATTTTGTGGACAGATGAGAGAAAATGAAATTAATCGAAAACACAGCATGCAAGTATGGAATTAAAAATAACTATGAGAGGTGTGTCGACTGCTCGGATTAAGAGGAATTAAAAAAGTGGAAAATATGTTCGCCTGCATGGAATTCAACACAAGTGGCAATCGTTAAGGAAATAGAAAAGAATTGGTTTCGGAGATAAACCTATTATTTCGTTAGGCACTTCTCCCGATGGGAAATTAGCACATTCAAAAAAATTAAATAATTCTCACTCTCATTTAAATCTGAAAATATTAATTTTTCTCTATTCTCCTCTTCTTACCGGGTTGGCTTCAGAAACTACTTGATAATTTTTAAAATCCAAAATATTTTTAAAAAGTATTAAATTAAAAAGTATTAAAATAAATAGTATTGAATTAAAAAGTATAAATTAAAAAGTATTAAATTAAATTATATGAATAATTGAAAGTTCAACTAAATGAAACAGAGATCAGTGTTTTTCGCGAGTGTTACAAATATAATATTTTAAGACTAAAAAGTGGAATTTTTTTCGCGAGTGTTTTATGCGACCAAGTGTTTTTTGACTTCGATGTTCGAGGGTTTATTAGTATACGTGAAAGGGCTAATGAAATTTGAAAATGTAATCGAAAAGTCTTGAAAAAAAGTAAACATGAGGGTGCTGATGCCACGCTTAAAAAACTTCGAACCTTTTGGGATAGAATTCCAACGAGTCGCGATGATAACATCGTCAAGAAAATTCTGTCAGTGTGAAGAGTAGAAGAATATTTGCGATTTTCTAGCATCAGCCGCAAAAACTCAGTGCCTTAAATAGCGAGAGAAGAAGCATTTAGGGATAATGCTAACAATTTATTTGATATCGCTCATCAAAATGCTCTAAATACGATTGTTCTTGAAGAAGATAAGGCACTTTTATTGGCTCAACGTGAAATCGGTCGGCGAGGTGCCATGGTTCGTATAGATAGAAAATTGTTACACAAAGAACAACGTGCCAGAAAAAGAGCAGCTGATGAGGAATTTCGAATGAATAAGGAAATAGAACGTATTGCTTCATTGGATGAACCGATAGTGGAAGATGAACGTGATGCTTGTGAAGATCACGGAGATACACCTATATCAGAATTAACCGTATCCAGTTGAGAATCGCCACGAAAGAAGCGAGCACGCAAGTCATTGATGAACGCTGAAGTTTCCACAGCATTAGACAGGGCTAAACTGAGCGACAGAATGGCTAAACTAGTAATTGACAGCATCGTTCACTTATTGGGTCATGATATAGAAGATTATAAATATCAACTGACCTTCAATCAAGAGGGATCGTGAGCGCATACGGGAAGAACAAGCTCGAAAACTTAGAGAGCAATTCGAACCTTGTGGAAAGTTAACAGTTCCCTGGGACGGAAAAATGATGTCAGACATTTGTGGCAGAGAAATAGTGGATAGGCTTCCTGTTTTTGTGTCCGGACCTGTTCTTTTATGTCATAAGTTATTAGGAGTACCATAATTGACCTCCGCATTAGGTAAAATACAAGCAGAAACAATCGACTATACATTGTTTGAGTGGAGCTTGTTAGCTGAGGTCGAAGGAGTGTGTGCTGACACAGCTGCCTCCAATACGGGTTGAAAAAATAGAGCTTGTGCATTTTTGCAGCAGTTGCTGGAAAAGAACCTTCTGTTCTACGCATTCAGGCTTCACGTTTATAAACTCGTATTAGGACCGACCTTCAAGTGTTCAGTTGAATCGAACTTCATGAGCCCAGAAGTAGCGATTTTCGGAAATTTTCGAAATGCTTGGTCTGGAATAAAAACTGATGAAAATTCTTCAGGACTTCAAGATCCTTATGTCAAACGGGCCATAGCTGATGACAGAGAGAGAATTTTGAGCTTTGTAAAGTTGGTTTTTTTTTAGTTTTTAAGGCTCTTATCGGCTACGGCTCAGTGAATCGAACCATTTCTGAAGCCAGCTCTAAGAAGTTTACTCTACACCTATGGTATCTGAACGAAGAGATAATTGCTTTGGTCTTCTTCGATGAGAATGTTCCTTTGGACGTCAAGAAAAAGATGGTTATAGCACTTGGGGATTTACTTGAAAGGGATGATTACGATAATCCTCACATGCGTGTTGTCGTTGATGTTACTGAGCGAACTAACAGTCACTAATGATATCGCAGAACGGGGCGTCAAACTTATGATGCAGTACAACAAGCTGATTACAAAAAATGAGAAAGAAAAACAGAATCTCCTTCTTGTTGTACAAGATAATTGGCAGAGTGTTCGCGATATGAAAAAGTCTACATTATCCGGCAAGATGCAAGCTGAATAAAATCATACCGAAATAATATTATTATTAATAATAATATTCAAGACACTGCATAAATAGTATTTTTTTCATTTAGATTTAAGTAATACGTTCTTCTTGTATTTTTCATTAAACGGATACTATTAAAAAATATGAAAATAAATCTCTCCCTTATTTTCTCGAATTAGCTTGGCTGTAGGTTCTCAATCAACATTTTTTTCCGATAAAGTTTAAAAGTATTTAAAAGTTTGAAAGTACTATTAAATGTATTTCGTTGATAACTGTAGTAATAAGCTTTTCTAAATTTTGAATTGGCCGTCATTTTGGATTTTTTCAATATTTTGGATTTTGAAAATTATCAAGTAGTTTCTGAAGCCAAACAGTTTGTTTTCACGAAATTTCAAAGTATTTCGTTACAAAATATAAAAATGAGCTTTTTTAATTTTAAATTAGCCGCCATTTTGTATTTTTTTAAATTTTGGATTTCTAAATTTATCAAGTAATTTTTGAAGCCAAAAAATTTTGTTTTCCCAAAGTTTAAAAGTATCACGTTGAAAACTGTGGGAAAAAGGTATTTTTTGAGTTTTGAATAAGCCGCCATTTTGTATTTTTTCCAAATTTTGGATTTTGAGATCTTACATTCGCTTCAGAATGAATTATTAAATTTGTCCACAATTTTTGGTCACCCTTTGTTAATAACTTTAAGAAATAGCTTTTTTGGGCTCATTCGGATAGCCGCCATTTTGTGATTTTTCAAAATTTTTAGTTTTTGACTATGGAGATATTTTAAGCATCCCATGAAAATTTTTTTTCTCGGAAATAGAATGATTCGAATAAAAATTGAAAAAGTAATGCAGATTTTTCGTTTTTTGCGTGATTTCTGAGCATACGAACAAATTCAACCAGTGGAAGCAAACGAATTAAAAAAATATATAATAAATAAGGACCACCCCACTATATATACATATACATACACATAACACTTTTGATTTATCAAGTTTTATTAAAATAAAGTGTTAAAATTGATCGATGACTCGATTAAAAATCAAGCTTCTAAAAATGGACTAGAAAATCTAAACTATGTACACTTAAAATTCCTATCTCCGACTACAATTTATAATGTACGAGTATGTACATTTTAAGATGGAATTAACTTTTGAAAGCTGTACAATATTTACTATTCCTATACCTAATAATCTTACATTTATACTGATAGTTTCTATTTATGTATCTTTTCATATCAATTCAAAAACCAAGAGCAATATGTAAATTAAAAAAATTGAAAGCCATCAAACTTCTGAGCTCAAAAACAGGTTCAAAACTTCAAAATGTATTGCTTATTTTTACAACAGTTAATCGAAATTGTATCGATTAATATCTTTCCTATTTATATATTGCTCTTAAAATTTGAATTTTTTATTTTATGATACTTGTGCCTGTTTTATGTATCAGTCCTTCTCTTTGTGATATCACGATTTAAAATATAATATAATGTTTACTAGGGTGTTCGTCTAGTAGATAAATCTAATATAATTTTTACTAGTGTGTTCGTCTAATAGATACTTTTTTCACTGAGATCAACTTGTGCATAAGAAAATCCTAACATCGACCGTTTCTTTTTAATTGATTTTCGGTGGTTTGTTTTAACTCGATTAATTTGTTTTTCATTGGATTAATGTGAGTTCCCATCCATTCATCGATCATGGATGGAAAGAAAACGCTGTCCATTTGAACTCGCTGATATCCTTCGAGCGATGATAGTTCCAGTAGCATACTGACAGTACAAATAAATTCAAAATTATTCATCTAATATCTAAATATAAATGAACAAATATTTATATAAATATTAAAATAATTCAAATTTCTTAAGTTTGAGACCAAATCTCAAGCTTTAACCTCTCTTCAAACGTTGTGGTTGATTTGCAAAACATTTCTTCAATAAAGAAAACAAATTTCATTCGGTCATACGTTCAAATTAGTTAATTATAATGATGCAATTGGGCGAGAACGTGTACAAAAAAGAGCGGTCTGTAAAGTATGATAATCGTCATTAAAATTATATCTATCTGTTAAAATCGTTGCATTTATTGAGTCCTGAGAGGGCATAGGTTTTAATTTTTACATTTCAGAAGTGGTATGGACTAAGTCTCACGAGTGAAAAACGGATTTCGTTTGGCGTGGCGTGCGTTGCAATGAACGAGAACGAACGTGAGTGTGCGTGCCATGAATTTCCGACGGATTTCGGAAGAGGATTTTGACTTTGACGGGATTTTACGAGAGTTTTTGGATTGCAGTATTGTGGAAGCATTGAGCTTCATGTTTAAGTGTACGTGTGTGGTTGATCGGTTGATCAAGCTTAAAATCGATCAAATGGGGAGTCCATCTTTTCCATTTCATTGCTCGGAGGTATTCGTGTGAGTTCGGTTGAACTCGGATTGGGAACGGGAACACAGCGAAATGAACAGATGAAACGAGCGAAAACGAACCATAATTGTCAGCGTTGAGCGAGAAAACATAGAATTTGTGTTTGTATTTGTCCAAGTGCAAAATTAATCATGAGCGACGAGCTTGAAATTTCGAACGATGATTTCGAAGCATTCGTTCAACGGCAACATTTGGGTGAAACTGGTCGCAAATCGGAGGTCAGTTCGATGTATAGTGTGGACAATAGTTTTCGCAGCAACAGAAACAGTCGTTCCGAAAATCAACGACAGTTCGGAAATCAAAGAAATTGTGGACACCAAGCAAATTACGGGAATTTCGATTGGGAAATTGATCGAGAGTCAAATTATTCGGGAGACAATAGGTACGATTATCGTGATGCTGATCATGAACCAAATTATGATAGATACATTCGGAGGGGAGGTGCCGCTAACCCTGGAGCAACTCCTCAAGGTGGATTTGGAGCAGAAGCTCTTGGTGTGACGTTGGATAAAATTTTTCAGGAAAATCGTCGTCGTGATGAGGCGTTTGAAAGTGTAATAGGAAGACTGGGATCGCGCGAGTGCACTCCAGAAACGAGCTCTAGAAAGACGAATACACGTGAGGATTCCTTCAACATTATGCCGGATTTGACTAAACCTATTGAAGTCTTCGATGAAGAGAAAGGTGGCATCAGAGCTCGAGAGAGAGCTACTTAGGATCTGAGATTTCGGCTGATGGAATCGAACCCAGCGAACAAAAGTTACGAGCGATTCTGGAATTTTTCTCACCAGAAAACGCAACTGAAATAAGAAGATTTTTGGGAATGATCGGATTCTCTCGTCGATATGTACCGAAGTTTGCGGAGAGAGCCGGACCTTTGTTGGACCTACTTAAACCGAATATCGAATTCCACTGGGAAATGGAGAAAAATAAATCCTTTGAAGACCTTAAACGAGTGATGGCAGTAAATCGCTTATGTCCGATGTTGATCAACATAAAATTTACAAACAACACAGATTGCCAAGCGTTGGTCTACCTTAACACTCATAAAACAATGGACTCGCAAGTAGCTAGTTTGAGCAGTTTGCTGAATGAATACGAGTTCGATATCGTGCATCGCCCTGGAGAAAATTTAGCACATGTGGACGCACTGAGTCGAGCCCCTGTTTAGGAACCCAAGAAAGAACATATTGAGGACCAGTTGTTGATGTACACAGTGATTTCCATGAATGATGAAATTGTAATGTTTCAATATGCTGACGCCGATCTACGTAAGAGGTGCGAAATCCTGAAGTGGAGTGAAGATCAAAGAACTAAACGCGAGAAAGGAGAAACTCTGAACTATGAACTACATGAAGGTATCCTCTATGAACGAGTGGGCCAGGACTTAAATCATGTCGTACCACGTTCATTACGCAAGAACCTGACTATTCGCTATCACGATGTGGGAAGTCGCTTTGGGTTGGAAAGAACCGTAAAGAAGATGGAGCATCATTACTACTTTCCAAGATTGCGCCGTTACGTCCTTCAACACATAAGGTCGTGTATACAATGTCTATTTACGAAGATGGTCGCAGGTCGACAGCCCGGTGTATTATACCCGATACCTCTGGGCAAGAGGCCCTCTGAAGTCATCAACCTGGATCATCTCGGACTTTTTGTGTCAAGTTCGCGCAAAAACAAACATATTCTGGTAATTATTGACAACTCAACGAAATATGTCCGCCTAGAATCAACAAAGAACACATCAGCTGATGGAGTTATAGAGCGTTTATAGGAATTTGTATTGGATTTTGGAGCCCCTAAGCGCATGATTACCGACCGCGGAACTTGCTTTACCTCCGATAAGTTCGTTGAATTGCGTGCCAAGCATGAGATTGAACATTCCTTAAATTCCCCTCGATATGCACAAGCCAACGGACAAGTTGAGAGGGTAAACAGTGTACTGATCCCAGTGATACAAGCAAGTCTACGATAAGAGAATGGATGAGACTGGGATAAATCAGATCAGTCAATCAGTCAGAGACCTAATGAATCAGTGAATAAAACGGCTGATAAAAACCCATTCGAATTACTTTATGGGTACTTTCTACGACATGACGAGGGTGTATTGAAAAACTTAACTGAGCATAAAGACTATCAGGATCCGACTTTTCTTCGTGAAGCAGCGCAACAGAGAATTCTGACCGAACAAGAGAAACTTAAGCAGCGCTATGATCAAAATCATTATCAGAATGTTCACTACCAAATCAGAGAAGTGGTGGTGATGAGGGTGAATCCGGTATCCACAGGAGACTCTACTAAACTGCAACGAAAATATCGAGACCCGCTCGTTATTTATAAAAATTTTCCCTGATGATACTTATGGAGTTACGGATCTAAGAGTTAAGAAATCTGGGCGTGGTTATGCCAGTACAGCACATGTTACTCAGCTAAAACTCTGGACTCCATGGTTGGAACAAGAAGAATCAGATTTGCAAGACGACGAGCAATTCAGCGTAGATGAGATCGAGTGTTTCAGAGACGAAACATCTGAACAAAAGAATTATCAGCTTCACGAAGACGAAATTGAGCCCACTAACGATCATTTGGGGATGATTGATCCAGACGAAGAAGACGAGATGCAGAGAACTGCAGATGAGCCTCCAGAGGCTGATCCGTACATAGTGACCAGAAATGGTCGTGTTGTCCGGAATCCTGATCGCTGTAGTGAACCTGTGGCTTACTAACGTGAGGTCGAGTTATTAAAAGGATGGCCGAGTGTTAAAGACTTAAATATTGAGTTTAATGTGTTCTTAATGTGTTATATTTCTATAAGTTGTAATTGAAAAACGGAAGTTGAATTTAATAAACCATTTCTTCATTGGAGAAATTGTGCAAATATTCAAGTATAAATATTCAAAATACTTACTCTGTGAAAGCAGGAATTAGACTTTCAAGTTGCATTGGATTCGTGTAATTATTCAAAACTTGCCACGGATTCATCCAAGTTGATATCCTGGAATTCATCAAAGAAATTTGGAAATCTTGTTAATATAATTAAATAAATAATCGGAATTTATAAATTGAGTCAGTTAAATTTTAGGCACCTAAATTAAATAATTTTCAGGGATCACAGTCAGTTCCCTATTCTCTTTTTTTCAAAAATGTGCGCCAAAATCTACACTTTTGCAGCTATTAGCATCAGGATAGGATAAAAAGCTCGAGTTTTTGAAATTAGAAGCGTAGCCAAATCGAGACCAAAATAAAACTTTGAAATCGGTTGATATTCTCGCGCATCGGAGTCAAAGTTTCCGATTTTTATTAATTTTCTATGGACCAAAAAATTGTTGCTAATTTTTTCTAAGTAGAGCTTTTGTTAGTAAAAACTAATAAAACTAAATAAAAAGTAATAAAGCTAAACCGAAGAAACATGCAATTATTTAAATATCACGAAAAAAATTCTAAATTCGTTTTGTCATATATCAAAATCAACATTTTTGCCTTTTTTGAGCGACTCTCACACGTAACAGACCATGAAGCAATTTTTTTTTGTATAATAAAATAATGGCATGTTTCTTTGATCTGAGATGAAGAAATTTCAGACACTACACTTTCAATTTCTTTCAAAAAATGTGTTAATCAAATTTAAAAAAAGTGTTTTTGCTCATTTTCAAAAAATTCTTACATCAATACAATTTTTTAAAATTTATTCAACAAAATCTCTGCTTTTAAAAAATTCGCCATAATTTTTTGTCTATAGAAAATTGGTAAAAAACTGAAACTTTGACTCCGATGCGCGAGGATCAAATATTAACCGATTTCAACATTTTTGTTTGCCCTTAATTTTCTCGAGATACTTTGTTCTTATAATATTGAATTTATCACACCTTTAAAGAAATCACGAATGTCTTGGAAAAATTACTACTCAAAGGAAAGAAAAAAACAAAAATCAGGGATCACAGCGGTTCAGTAGTTCAATTTTAGGTAAAAAAGAGGATTTTTTGCAAAAAAAGGGGACTAATAGGGGATTTAATTTATTATTAAAAACTTTTTATACCATATTGGTATCTAGTGAATGTTGCATGGAAATGCCCTCTAACAGTAGCGTATTTTCTTTAGCAAGTTTTCTAGTCATTTTTGTGTCAAAATTTTTTTTAGCTAGCTTTGAAAAATCTGTGGAATACTTCAGCACTTTCTACTGATAAAAATACATTTTAAAAAAATCGGGAAGATCAAAGATTGGAAAATATATAAATAACAAACTTAAGAAATGCTAACGTTTGAATTTTTTAAAATGTATTTTTATCAGCAGATAGATTTTGATTCCTTATTCTCATCAATTTTTTTCTAGTGTATTCTTTTCAATACAGAACCCAGAGTTCTTGAAGCCGTATAACAATCAGCTCCCAATTAATTATACTTTATCAAAGAGTCCTAATACGCTAATTTTTTGCATATTATTTTCGATTTCCAAAATTTGGTTTCTACAACCAAAACTTAAACCTTAGATTTGGTTTCCATTCTGAATGGATCGGTTTCTTAGACACCTCTATAAAGATGTTTTTGATTTGCAACTAAGAATTGATTTAGCAAATGAATCGTTTCAGAAATATTTGAAATTGGTATCATCAAAAAGAATCTCTTTTAAAGCGTCTTGTTTTCTAATGTCTTGAATTTCTGTTTATAATTCTTAAAAAATGAATCGAAACTTTTCAAAAAAGAGGGAAAAGGGGAAAATTGGGTCAAAATTCTCGATGTCAAGTGTTTTGGGGGAGTTTTGAAATTTAAGCGGGAAGAAGGGGGATTAGGTAAAAAAGGGGACGGATTGTGATCTTTGAAAAAAGAATTGTCGAGAATTTTTGTTCTTATAACATTTAATTAATAAATAAAATGTAATTCTATTTGTTAATAAAATTTTTGTGGTTTCTTAAAATAGTGTTGCATTTATTAATTTTTGTTAATTACGTTAGTATTTTTTGAAGAAAACAAGTTTCCCCCTTTTTTTTAATTCCATTTTTTTGAAGAAAAATTCTCTTATTTTCCCTACAATTGAACTGCTAAACCACTGTGGTCTCTGAATTTTAATTTGAAGTGTTGGAAATTTAATAGTTTAAAATTTGATACCCTGTTTATAAATTTAATTAAATTATTCTTACTGTTCACTGTTGACGATATTCTGGTACTTTACTTTAAAATTTAGTAACCATTCGATCCCAATGGCTACTTGCCATCCAGGAAATAAAAGATTGTTAGGAATTGGTGCAGGTCTCGATTGTGGTGTGATATGTAGTGGGTGGTCTGTGTATCCCAAAGTTTTTGCAACTTGTAAATGCGTTTGTTCCGAGTAACCATGAAGCCAGACTTTTAGGCAAATTGCTAAAGATGGTATTCCTGTAGGCAACAATTCGCACATTGTTGCATAATGATCATATCTGCAATAGTTTAATCAAAATTTGAATTCAAAGTTCAATTCAAGACAGCTTTAAAAAGACTTATAAGTTTAAAATTTTTAATTTTCATTTTAGAAAATGAAAGACCACTCAAGTCCTATTCTTTTCCTTTCTACCAAAAAAAGCATTATATAAAATTTTGTCCCATTCAAATAAAATGTTTCTGTTCTTGATTTATTTCAAAATTATTGGTTGTATTGAAAAATGATTTTAATGCAAGTTGTACATTTCTATGAAATACATCTTTTTTGTTCTATTATTTTTTTTCATCGAGACAACCCTTCTCGAGAAAAATCGAAAAAAGTAAAAAAAAAACTTTTTTTTTCTATTCTTCAAAATCAGTCGGCATTTTTAATTTTACTTACTAGTGGACTAGAAAAATATAATCACCATTTTCGACCCCTGAAGACCCTAACCGGGTAGTCTTTGTTATCCAAAATTTCAACAAATTAATTTTTTTTTAATCAAAGAAAAAATTCTTTTCCAATCCCAGGTGGAAAATTTTTAACAAAGAAGTACGAAAAACTAGAACCACCTTTACAAGAAAATATAAATAAATATACTGCTATATTTCATTGAAGTATTAATATTTTACAAAACAGTATACATGAATTTATAATTTTTGCATCAAAATATTTGTTTTGTTTTCGACCTAGGACGATAAATATTTAAACGAAATCATCTCTATAAAATCGAAAAAAGTTAAGTTTAACGTAAAGCTCTACAACTCAAACTTTTATTTTTATTTTTTAGAGATTTTTGCATCCTAATATTCTATAGTAGGCGTCCAAATAATAGGCAAAAGTTCTATTTTCCAGTAATTTTGGTTGTAATTTATTGTATTTATTTGTATTTTCCTGTAAACATGATTCAAGTTTTTAGCATTTATTTGAAAAACATTTTCCACTAGGGATCGAAAAAAAAATTAATTAATTTAATTTGAAATTTTTTTTTTATTTTTCAGTTAAATTTTCGAGAACAAATAAGAACTACTTAATTCGGGGTTTTAAGCGTTCAAAATGGTGATTTATATTTTTAATTGAGTCCACTAGTTACTAAAATAAAAAATGCCAGCTGATTTTGAAAAATATCAATAAAATTTGTTTGACTTTTTTCACCCTTTTTTCGATTTTTCTCGAGGAGGGTTTTTTCAGTGAAAAAAAATTATAGAACAAAAAAGATGTATTTCATAAAGATCTACAACTTTTATTCAACCAATTTTTTAATACAACCAATAATTTTGAAGACAATCAAGAAAAAGATGTTTTTTGGGGTTTTTCGGGCAATTTAGGCAGAATTTCTCAGAATCTTTTTTTTTTGATCGGGGCCAAGTTTTACACAGCTGCTTTCTTGGTAAAAATTAAAATAGGACCCGGGTATTCCATTTCCTGAAATTGTACTTTACGCTACGCCCCACTAGTTAATCTACATTCTATATGACTAAATTTAATCTTCCACGGAACGCAAATCAATTTTGTAATAAAAGAAAGACAGAACGCAACTTCTAATTAATTTATAATTGAAATTTTCAGGAAGTTTACGATTTTAATTTTGTATACTTTAATTATTTGAACTTTTTTGCTCCCTGAGTTCACGGCCCTGAAGATTCCAAATTCGCGTTTCGCGGTTGAAACCTAACCTAACCTATACTTTTCTATCATCAGTTTTTATAAACAAAGTTACACAAAGAAACATGCCACGAAAATAAAAAAATTATACAGTAACTTGTAAAAAAAAAATTCCACCGTAAGTTATAATTTAAATAAAAGCTTAATTACTTAATTAAAACTATTTTGTGGCATTAATCGTGGACAGTAAAAAAGTTAGAAACGCAACAGTTGAGAATAAATCTAACCTCAACTTTTTTCTTACAACAGGTTTGCACGTTTTGATGGTTTTGAATTAAAGTGCAAAAAAAACTATAAAGGACACGAAGGCAGAGAAAAATTTCGATGCAGATTTACAAACAGAATTTGAAAAAATGTGAAGAAGAGACAGATGTACTTTTAAATTTTATAAGCGAAACAACTTTCAAGGTATATATATGAATTATTTTTCATTTATCAAACTAAATAATTCATATTCTGTAAAATATATTCCTCAAAAAAAAGATTATTAGGGCGCAGCGTAAAATACAATTTTCAGAAAGTAAAAGACCCTGCCTGGGGTCCTATTCTTTTCCTTTTTACCTAAAACGCAACTGTGAAAATTTGGTCCCGATCAGAAAAAAAATTCTGAGGAATTTTTCCTTGGACTTGTATGTACATTTTTTCCTAATTTATTTTTATCAGTTAAAAGCTCTGATATGTTCAAAACCTTTTAGAATCTTACCTAAAAAAAGATTACAGTGTAAAAAAAACTAAAAAAAATTATACCAAGTTTGGTAACATGTAAAACCAAGTCACAACAATCAGATCCAAATTAATTATACTCTATTTTAGGGTTCTAATACGCCACTTTTTTGCATACTATTTTCGATTTCCCTGTTCTCCTCTCTTCCCCTTTTCTCGTTTTTCCACTTAAATACGAACTGAATTAAAAGAACCCAATAAGAAAATCTATTTTTGGTTGAGAAGTCTACTATTATATTTTTGGTGGAGAATTCATCTTTTTCTATAAAAAAAATCTATTATTTGGTTGAAAATTAACGTTTTTGTTGAAAATTCATATTTTTAGGTTGAAATTTCAAATGTTTGTTAGAAAATTTGTCTTTTTGGCTTGAAAATTCCACAATTTGGTTGACCTTTTTTTCCTTTCTTAACCAAAAAACCTTTCTTGGTTAAAAATTCGTCTTTAGTTTGAAAATTCATTACTTTTGGTAGAAATTTTATCTTTTTGGGTTGTAAATGCAACTGTTTAGTTGAAAATTGATCCGTTTTGGTTGAAATATCAACTATTACATTTTTCATTGAGAATTCGTCTTTTTTTATTGAAAATTCAATTACATGGTTGAAAAATAATCTTTTTGGTTGAAAATTCAATCATTTGGTTAAAAATTCATCTGTTTGATTAAAAATTCATCTATTTGGTTTAAAATTCCACTGTTATGTTGAAAATGAAAATCTTTTTCCGTTGAAATATGAATTATTACATTTCCCATTCAAAATTCATCTTTTTTGGTTGAAAATTCATATTTATGACTGACTTATTAGGGACTTTCAGTGTATTTTACGCTACACTCTGATAATTAGCAACGTACAAAAAATTTGATTATTAATTAAAAATTGTTTACTTTTTAAAAAAAATTCTATTTCAGTGTTTGAAATTTAAATATTTTTTCAGATTCACTCCCACCTGGCTGGTAAAAATACCAAAAATGTCGATCCTCGGAGGAAGGAATCTAAAGGAAATCTGTATTCTGATGAAGATGCAAAAACGCGTAAAGGAATTCGATGGTGATTTTAAAGTCGAAAACTCAAAACTAGTATGCGTTTACTGCAACGAGAAGTTGGACTACAGATATAAACAACTCCTCGAAAAACACGTATCTTCGAAGACTCACCTTCGAAAGCAGAGGATGTTGCGAGCGAAACTAGTCAGAGTAATTGAAGACCACGAGTCAGATCCTGAAGGTTCGATTAATGACTCTGTCGATTTCGACGACGAATGGGAGTCAAACAAAACCGAGAAAAAGAATAAGAAAAAACTAACTCAGCAGGAGAAAATACAAATTCGCTTGAAGGAATTCGGGAGCGTCCTCAAGCAACAGGGCGACGAGCTATTGTGCACGTATTGCAATCAAAAGCTCAAATACAACCAGAATTTATCGATTAAACGACACCTGGCTTCCAAATTTCACGAAAATAAGGTCTCTCAAAAAAATTTCCTAGAACAAGGCGGAGAACGTCCTGCGCGTCAAAAAAAGACGACTGCGACTGCAGCGCAGGTGGAGTTTAATATCGAACTTTGCAAAGTCTTCCTCGTGTCCGGCATTTCAATCTCGAAATTGTCTCATCCAATAGTTAAAAATTTTTTTGCAAAGTACACGACAATGATGATTCCGGTCGAATCTACGCTGAGGAAAAGTTATATGGAACCTGCTCGATTAACTTTGAAAGCAGAAGCTGAGAGGCTAAAGCATGAAATGTTAAATAGAATGAATAAAAATGGAGCGAAAGGTAGCAAGTCGAAGAAAAAGAAACGAGATAGCGATGATGAAGAAGAGGATCCCCTCGTTTTCACAGAGGAGCAATTAGAGTCGATGTTGTCATTGAAAGTCGAACCAAAGGAAGAGCCAATGGAAGAAACTGAGAGGCTTGCACAAGAAATGTTAAATAAGAATAAAAAGTCTGGAGCGAAAGGTAGAATGTCGAAAAAAAGGAAACAAAGTGAGGCTAGCGATGATGAAGAGGATCCCCTCAGTTTCCGAGAGGAGCAATTAGTGTCGATGTTGTCGCTGAAAGACGAGCCAACGGAAGAACAGATACAAGAAGCTGACAGGCTAGAGCAGGAAACGTTAAATAAGAATAAAAAGTCTGGAGTGAAAGGTAGAAAGTCAAAGAAAAGGAAACGAAGTAAGGTTAGAGATGATGAGGAGGATCCCCTCGGTTTTACAGAAGAACAATTAGAGTCGATGTTGTCACTAAAAGTCGAGCCAAAGGAAGTACCGTCGCAAGAAGCTGATAGACTAGAGCAAGACATTTTAAATAAGAATAAAAAGTCCGGAGCGAAAGGTAGAAATTTAAAGGAAAGGAAACGAAGTGAGACTGGCGATGAAGAAGAGGACCCCCTCGGTTTTACAGAAGAGCAATTAGAGTCAATGTTGTCATTAAAAGTCGAGTCAAAGGAAGAGCCAAGAGAAGAACTGATGGAAGACTCAGTTCAAGATCCTTTATTGGTACCAAGAGGAGAGTTGGAAGATTCCTTGGAACTAAAAGACGAACCTATCGAACTGAAGGTGGAGCTTAAAGAAGAACCTAGGTATTAAATTTTAAAGATCAAAACTATAAAGAGTATAAAGACTTAAAAGACTTCTTGAAGTATTCCTATTTTTTTATATTAGGATAAGGTATGCCACACTCTCGATATTATAAGGAAAGATGCTATATCTTCCGAAATAGAACTCTCGTTTGGGGACGTATTAAGTTTGACAATACGCTTTTATACTTATAACTTATGTAAAATCAAAGATGTTTTGAGATTATGTTCCTAGATGTCAGAAGTAGAAGTTTTATTGTTTCTATTTTTCAAGTGAAAGTATTACCTATTATTTATTAATAGTTTAAGCATGTTAATGTACAAAAGGTTTGTACTACGAACCTCGACCATCCAGTGAAAACCGTGCCTCGGAATTCCTGGACTTTGTTAACATGAGTACTAAGTTCTTCAAGCCATCGTTCATGATTACTAATATGATGTCGTATCACTGGAATTTGCTGGCAAGATCCAGTAGCGCCTTTGAATGCAGTCGCTGCCCAGATGTTTGGGAATACTAAACTGTACTTGTCCCACAAATCTATAAAATGATTCAAAATGAAATTGTTCAAATAAGATTTCATTTTTTAAACAACTGACTCCTGATTAATTAATCTCAAGCTTGCTACAAGACTTAGAAAAGTCATGGAATTTTATAAAAGAGACTGGCATTTTTTTAGTCGCACCTATTTCAAAATCTTAAAAATTATTTTAGTACTTCACTTTGTGAAATCATTAAAATCGCTGTGTAATCTTTGTGAAATCTCTTCAATCTTTCTGAAATCTTTGAAATTTTTGTGTAATCTTTAAAATCTTTCAAACCTTTGTGAAATCTAGTAAAATCTTCTGAAACTTTGTGAAAACATTGAAATTGATTTAAAAATCTATTAAAATCTTTTGCTTTTCAAATCTTCATGATCTTCGTAAAATGTTTGAAATCTTTTTGAAATCTCCCGGTAAGAAGGTGTAAATTAAAACGAATTAAAATGATTTTAAACATCATCGAATTTGTAATATTTTCAGGGTGGCCACTGGACCGGGAATTTTTTGAAACGGAGAAATGACAGTGAATTTATTTTTTGACGGGGAATTTCCCAAATTTTTAGAAGAAAAATCTATACAATCACTTGAAATATCACAAATTTTATATCACAGGATATAATGCAATGTAATCTTTGTGAAATCTTAAAAATTTTTGGGTAATCTTTAAAATCTTTCAAACCTTTGTGAAATCTAGTAAAATCTTTTGCTTTTCAAATCTTTATGATTTTCGTGAAATTTTTGAAATCTTTTTGAAATCTTTTTGAAATCTCCCGGTAAGAAGGTGTAAATTGAAACGAATTAAAATGATTTTAAACATCATCGAACTTGTAATGTTTTCAGGGTGGCCACTGGACCGGAAATTTTTTGAAAGGGGGAAATGACAGTGAATTTATTTTTTGACGGGCAATTTTCCAAATTTTTAGAAGAAAAATCTATCCAATCACTTGAAATATCACATGATATAATGCAATTTAAATTGAATTCGATTTCAACTTTTTTAAATGTTAATTTCAATTTTTAACTTTTCCAACTATGAAATCATTTAGCTTACAATGTATAATTCTAAAATATTTTACTTTAAAAATTTCCCACCTTAGTTCTTCATTTTTAAGCATAAATATTCAATTACAAGAATTTTGAAATGCAGTTTCGAAGACTTAAACAATAAAAAATTAAAAGCATTTGAAAATTTTTGATAAAAAACGCTTCAAGTTGATCAACTGTAAATATAAATTAATTAACGATTTTAAAAACTGAATTGTAGTTGGAACATTAAAAATTGAACAATAATTGGTTTTGCAAGACGATTTTGGATCTGTTTAAAATTAAACAATTTACAGATTTATACGTCGAAAATTGAACTGTTTCAATTCGAAAGCCATAGTAGTTAAACAAGTGTTAAGTCCGATTGAAACTTTATAAACTATTTTCAAATAATTTAAAACTGATAGATTCACAATTGAGCAGTTGGGTGCAAGAACAGCCTACTTGCATTTTCAGAAGTCCCTTGATTTCATTCGTTTTGCACATAACTTCATGGAGAACAAATGAAAAGTTCCAAATCCAATTCAAATATTGTTTCAGTCTAAAATATTCCATTTTTAACCCATTCTATTTGAAATTTTGTAATTAAAAAAATAACCATTTTTTATGCTCAGCAATATTTGACAGTTCATTTGAAATAAGCAATTATAAATCAAATATTAAATACTGAATTTTTGAAACAGAAAACCTTGAATCCTTAAAATTTCAGATGGCTAAATTTAAACTTTGAACGTTACAATTTTGATTGTTTCAGTTTTTAAATGTTTAATTTGTAAGTGAAAGTGTTGAATTTTTATTTATAAATATCAAATGAGCAATTATTAATTTGAAAGGACTTAAAATTAAAATGATTCAACTTTTAAGGATTTGTGTATAAAAAGACGTTTGAATTTCACAATTCTAATGTTGAAATAAAAAAAAGAAACTTTAGTATTTCATTTGTTTTCTGAATTGGAAGAGGAACTTTTTTATTTTTTACATATTTATTGAGTTGAAGGCAGGCAAATTTGGTATTTTCAACATTTTTTTCGAATTTGAAACGAGGAAAGTTTAGTTTTTAATTTTTGTTGAATTAGCAAGGGACATTTTATATTTTAAAGATTTTTATCGAGTTGAAAAGGGAGAAAATTTGGTTTTTTAATGGAAAGAGACATTCGTTTATTTTTAAGATTTTTATAGAGTTGTAAGGGACGAAATTTGTCATTTCTTTTTTTTCAGAACTGGAAGAGGAAAATTATTTCTTTTGAACATTTTTATTGAGTTGAAGGGGGGAACTTTTTATTTTCAATCTTTTTTTCTGAATTGGAAGAGGGTAATTTTTTAATTTAAACATTTTTATTGAGTTGGAAGAGAGGTTTTCAATTTTTTCTGAATTGGAAGAGGCACATTTTTTTATTTTCAACATTTTTATTGAGTTGGAAGCGAGGACAATTAGGTTTTAATTTTTTCTGAATTGAAAGAGGAACATTTTTTTATTCTTAAGATTTTGATGGAGTTGGAAGGCAGAAAATTTTGGTATTTTTAACGTTCAGATGAAAGGAGAAAACTTTTTATTTTCATTCTTGTACTAAATTAGAAGAGGGACATGTTTTATTTTCAATATTTTTATTAATGCGAGTGGAAAGGGAGGATTAGTTGTAATTTAGAGTATTGAAAATTATAGCGTTGATTTGTATCTCTTTATCAAAAATCTTTGAACTGTTCAATTGGAAAGTGTTAAAAGCGTCCACTGTATACGGGTAAATTATTGAGCTTTTGAATAAAAAATTTTTTAAACTTCAATTTTAAAATTGAAAAATTAAAAACAACTTTGAGTTCTTTAATTTGCAGTTCAGTTTTGATTACATACTTCAAATGAACAATTTTTCAGTGTTAAGTGTGTGAATTTTTCAACTTCAATGACCGTGAAAAATTTGTTCGAACCGGGAATTTTTTTTCTACATTAAAACGGCTACCCTGGTTCTGAATCCAAAACGAAAAACGATTTCGTCTTTGACCAGGTATATTTTTATTAATTTCATCCAAAAAATCGGTCTCATTTTAATCCTGTTTGAGTTTAGCGAATGATTGAGCACATTTTTATTCTTTTGAGAATGGTAGAATTTAAATCAATATAATCCTGTTTAATGACATGAGAGGATCCCAAACATTAAATTAATTTAATTCCCTCCATGATGTATTGAATTGTCAACATTTTAGTCCATAAAAATTACGTTTGACTAATAGTGATTTAAAATTAACTAAAATTGTTTCAAACATTGGCGACTTTGTAACGTTCTGAGTCTAAAACAATAACGTTTTTGACCATTTTCGAAAGCATTTCAATTCATTTCAATTAGAACCTTTTTATCGGGCTTTGTGAAAACTTTGAAATCATGAAATCTGGTATGCACTCAAAAGACAAGTGGTCAACCCGTCGATATGATAATAATAATGGGCTTTTAAGAAATTTTATATTAATATTAGTGAGAATTGTTTAGAATTCAATAATTTTTTAAAGCCCTTTACATTTGAATTAATTGATAATAGTATAAGAAATTGTTAGTAAATTAGTCTGCGATGAGTAGAATATTTTGAAACTGAATTTAATTGACTGGATTTTTTTTGTTAAAGTAGACCTGGATTTTTTTTTTTCAAATGTGAACCTGGAAAAGTCATGGAATTTTGAAACCAGACTTCTGTAGCAACCCTGAATCTGTAGATTCAGGTGGGAGCCGAACCATCAGAACCTCGCTAAAAGATCTTACAAACATTTTTGGTAATTAGAAAGGTCTTATCATTAAATACTTTAAAACTTCTCTCACCTGGAGGCAAAGCAAAATTTTCTCGAGAATTATAGTGCCAGATCATCGGTTCCACATACTTTCCGATGTAATGCTCTGAAAAGAAATATCTTTAGCATCTACAATTTGGGAAAAATTTAAAACAAAATTGAATTAATCGAGTTACCGTTCAAAATTTGCAAATCAATCGATCTTAGCATATCATCCCACATAATGATTTTCAGACAGGGATACGTTTCTTTGATATACTGGGCGATTGCTAAAACATGTTCCAAAAATAGGGACGATTTCCCATGTTTACTAGAAACACGTTTCGTGCAAACTGAACAGAGTCCTAAATGCCAAACTTCGTCGGCACCAATGTGTAGGTATTGAATGTCGGGGTGAAAAGAAACTATTTGGCGAATTATCGATTTCACAAGGGGTAAAGATCCAGGATTTGAGGGACACATGGAGCTGGGAAAGTTATCTACTTCCCTTAAGGATCTCCATTCATCGTGTTTCAACACAAACTGAAAAATAAAATTTGAAAATTTAGAAGGTGCAAATTATTATTTAACAAATTATTAGTCATAAGGTATAAATATAAATATTAGAAATAATTACAGGCTTCGGATTCACGCCACTATTCACACTATTTGAGACTTTTTATAAGCGATGCCACTATTTTGCCACTATTTTGAAAAAAATGCTACACATGCCACTATTTTCTCACAATTGCCCGCTAATAACACTATTTCTTCACTTGCGCTTTAAAAATACGTTCGAACTTCTTCACTGATTGGCTAAAATAACATATCTGACATCTCAGGTATAGAAATTTATGCAGAAAAATATAGTTCCAGCGGTTAATATATACAAGAATTTATTCAAATTGCTTTCAATTCATCTATTCTTTACTTCCATTTGAGACTTCGGATTGTACATTTTCGACTTTTTTTTCGACTTTTTGAAGAAAAATCTTTTAAAATTGTACAGTTTTAATTTGCAACACTTATTGGTCGAACATTTTAAAGTTTAAAACGTTTAAAATCGAACAATTTCAAAAATTCGATTATTAAAAAATGAACACATTCATATTTCAATCGTGCTGTTTCAAATTTCAAACCTTAAGGCCATGTTATACATAGGTCACGTGACAAAGCTAGTCCTGAAATCGATATTTTTTGTCCCATATTTAAAGATAAAAGTTCAAATAAAGCGGAAAAAATTTGGGAAAGTAATTATAAATAT